>JAJOZX010018368.1:0-54636 GCA_023014485.1 Bathynomus jamesi
TATATATATAAAAATATAATAATCAACATTACAATTAGAAAACAATGAACACATACCCTTAAATAGGTCCTTGAATTTAGCATTCTCTACAACAGAGAGAGGTAGCATCGTATCTACGATGAAGTCCACAATCTTCTTGTCAAACTGTGACTGGCTAACTGCACACTGCTGCTTTCTTCCAAATGGCAAGAGAGTTTGATGGCATCGCTGCTTGCTGGTATTGGGGGCGCTGCTGCTGGAACTCTCGCGCTGCTTTGACCGCTTGCTGCGGTAACCATCAAAGTCCTTTTCAAGTTCGGAATGGCGGCGCTGTAATGAAGAGTAATTGTTTACAAATGGTTGTTTGAAATATAATACGTAACACGAACTGTTATATTATAGAAACAATTTCATAGTGAATGTTCAAACTTAATGGGAATGTTTCTCGCCCCCCCACAATATTTTGTTGCACACTTGGTATAAATGCTGGCTATGGGACTGAAATACATACATAAATACATAAAATGTTTTAACGTGCATGGCAACAGGCCCAAAGAGGCCCTTCGAGGCCATGCACGGAAATCAACCTATCATACCAATATGTTTGATTCCTATTACTACTACTTGTTACTATTAACATTACTATTGTTATATAAATTGCTATTGTCCCGTTATTCAATTATATTTTTTTTATAAAGTTAGAGCATATTATCGAGTTATATCTTTATTAATTCATTTTTTCTAATGTGTTAAAACTACAGTATAAGGATCACACGAATCAGTTTATTTCTAATTGTTGAAATAAAAATACACGCCGTAAAATTTAACATTTTCAAGTAAGAGTTGCCTATTACTAATAATATGGTCATATTATCTAATTGAAATCGGCAGAAAACCTACTCAGCCAAAACACATGTCGTGCTTTAGTAAGGAAGCCACGTATGTGTCATAATGTGTGTGTGTGTGTGTGTGTGTGTGTGTGTGTTTTTTTTGTGGGTTAGTGATGATATATCAAGGCCAGATTGAAGGGGGGGGGGGTATTAAGTGTGCCCCCTCCCCCGAAATCACTCCATAAGAAATATGTGTCATAATGTGTGTGTGTGGTGTGTGTTTTTTTTTTGTGGGTTAGTGATGATATATCAAGGCCAGATTGAAGGGGGGGGGGTATTAAGTGTGCCCCCTCCCCCGAAATCACTCCATAAGAAATAGATTGCATATAGGAAATAATTTCGTTTTCAACTATTACATCATCTTATTGAGATTTTATATGCAAATGCATGTTGATATATTGTTAATCTCTTGAAAATGGTAAATTTGTTTACATTTATGCAGACTTATTGCAATTGTTTATGTTCGAATCAGTATCTCAGGTTGTAAATTATAAGTGCAGCTGTTATTGTGTTGAATACAAGTATGAATTGGTCAAATGGTATTTTGAGAATGCGATATGATCTCCAATAGTTGATTTGATTTGAGGTCTCCAATTTCCATCCGGCCCTGATATACATGTAATTAAGGTAAATACCGAGCAAAATGTTTGCTACATTTCAAGATAACGTAATATTAGATATTAGATCTGATCTGATAATATTATATTATTATACAGCACTAAGCTATATACCAGTGGCTCCCAACCTGGGGTCCCCGGACCCCTGGGGGTCCGCGAAGGTAGTGCTGGGGGTCCGTGAGCTTTCAATATTTCGAAAGGCTCCAATGGAAATCGTACATTTACCCACGATAAGGGCACTCAGGCTAAAATTTCAAGTTTCCTTGCTCTTGGCTGGAATTATTAATACTTTTTTAATACACTGTTTTTTTAATTGCATACTCAGTTATATGTCTTTTATTTGATAGTGAAAAATGGGAAAACGAGTTAATTATTAGTTAATAAAAACAATTTGTTGGGTAGACGGAATCTTTCAAAAATATGCGGTCCGTGGGAAAAAAATAAAAATAAAAGGGTCCTTGGTGGTGAAAAGGTTGGGAACCACTGCTATATACAGTAGCTCCTTAGTACTCGGTAACGCGACCGTTATTTGTTATTTTCGTATAAATTGGTGAAATTCATGTGAAAACAAATTTATGTTTACAAATTACACGCTACATCTTACATGTAAATATATTATATAAATTATAATAAATATACATTAGATTTTACTCACCTTTATGTGTTTTTTCAAATTAGAACAAGTAGATAACTAGATATATCAGCTCTGAGAACAACTTGTTCTTTATTAGGGCACAAGAGACAGAGGCACTTTAAAGCATTGCCGTTCCTTCTAACGATCGAGAAAAACTTCTTCGATGTAATAAGCTGTGATTTTACCCAACTATGTGCCGAAACATCTTCGAGGAAATCAGATGTGTCGTCATCCTTCGAAGAAGAAGCTGACGAAAGGTATTCCATGTTTGACAACTTTAAACAAAGGAGATGCACACCGCACGAGTGCTACACTATAACTGAGCTCTACCGGCAACAAGACGGATGCAACGTGACAAGGACTGAACAAGTTCTAACAAGTATGAACTGTATGATACGCCGCCGAAAGATGTATTTGTACTTTTCACACATAAAAAACACTATGTATGCAAAAAATTAATGGAAAAAGTCGATTTTTTCCATGTTTTAAGATCCAATTTTTAGACAATCTTTAATGTAGCCCTAAAATATTGTAAAAGTGAATGAAATTCATGAAATGATATATACCAACATTAAATACTATGCAAATTTTAGCTTAAAAATCGCATCATTTAGCCTAGTGAAATGTTTGGACGATTTTTGTCTAGTTTTCGATATATATTGTACAAAACTATAAACTAAAGCACATTATAGCCAAAAATTAGTAATTCCAGTTAAATATTTTGAAAAAATTCAACCGTATAGATGTTAATTTATACTCCCATTTTCATTTCTAAATCTAAAACTAGGCTAAATGAATATTTAACTGGAATTAGTAATTTTTGGCTATAATGTGCTTTAGTTTATAGTTTTCTACAATATATATCGAAAACTAGACAAAAATCGTCCAAAAATTTCACTAAGTTAATGAAATGAAAATTTTGCACCAAAAAGTGATTTTCTCCGTGTTTTGAGCACTTTTTGTGCAATTTTCTTATGATAAAACATGAACGTATCTTTCTCAATATTTTTCATTCGAATAAGAAGCTATTGATAAAACACTGCTTTATCTTACTGTTTTCAACAATATAATGCCAAAGTGATTCAAAAATCGACGTAAAATTTCACTGAAATGTCGATCATAGTAAGGCAAAAAATTAACGGAAAAGTCGATTTTTTCCATGTTTTAAGATCCAATTTTTAGACAATCTTTAATGTAGCCCTAAAATATTCTAAAAGTGAATGAAATTCATGAAATGATATATACCAACATTAAATACTATGCAAATTTTAGCTTAAAAATCGCATCATTTAGCCTAGTTTTAGATTTAGAAATGAAAATGGGACTATAAATTAACATCTATACGGTTGAATTTTTTCAAAATATTTAACTGGAATTAGTAATTTTTGGCTATAATGTGCTTTAGTTTATAGTTTTCTACAATATATATCGAAAACTAGACAAAAATCGTCCAAAATTTCACTAAGTTAATGAAATGAAAATTTTGTACAAAAAGTGATTTTCTCCGTGTTTTGAGCACTTTTTGTGCAATTTTCTTATGATAAAACATGAACGTATCTTTCTCAATATTTTTCATTCGAATAAGAAGCTATTGATAAAACACTGCTTTATCTTACTGTTTTCAACAATATAATGCCAAAGTAATTCAAAAATCGACGTAAAATTTCACTGAAATGTCGATCATAGCAAGGCAAAAAATTAATGGAAAAAGTCGATTTTTTCCATGTTTTAAGATCCAATTTTTAGACAATCTTTAATGTAGCCCTAAAACATTGTAAAAGTGAATGAAATTCATGAAATGATATATACCAACATTAAATACTATGCAAATTTTAGCTTAAAAATCGCATCATTTAGCCTAGTTTTAGATTTAGAAATGAAAATGGGACTATAAATTAACATCTATACTCTTGTGCTCAGATGACAGTGAGGAGAGGAGAGCTGGTGTCCAAAAGATTGTTGACATGAGGGGTGGAGATGATGACACACTTGGAGATCTTTCTGTACGTCCCAGGAAGACACCTTCCATCCATCAACCCCAGTGCTTCTTCCGTGTTGGAGCTGACAGACTGGTCTGACGGGGTATTTGAACCTCCTTTGACATGTAAACTGACTACAGCGGAAGTAAAGAAGTTCTTTGACAAGCCTATGCAAGTTCCACAGTGGCCCTGTCATGCTCAGTCAATAGAGAGGTGTGTGAACCAAGTCACAGAGGCAGCAGGCAGGGTGTATACACATGAGAAACGTGAGGGCTATATCAGAGGCCAAGAAGCAAGTCGACGGCTGATGTCCAAGAACGAATCAAAGCAAGACTTGATGAAACCTGTTGTTTAAATATTTTTTTTACTGATGTCATTACTTTCTAATGTTGTTTTATGATTACAAGGATATGTTTTATGATTACTAGGATATGTTTTATGCAGAGAAACTAAAATTTTTATAGCATTACCTGACATTTTGAGAAGCTAAAATTAATAAATGTTGTTTTCCGAGAGCAATTTATGTGCTTTTTAATCAAACGTAGATTTACCAAGCTAAGTGTTGAGCAATCACAAAAATAATAGCAGATTTGAATTCTTCACATCCAAAAACATATTTTTAAAACCCCTCAGTGAAGGAATTGGCAAAAATTAATTTTCACCTCCCAAATTGATACACCCTATTGGGATATCTCAGACAAAATAAAATGCATGTGTTTTGACACCACAGCATTGAATACAGGTCGTAGAAATGGTGCCTGTGTTCTTCTAGAACAGAAAATGAACAAACGTATGCTGTGGCTGGTCTGCAGACATCACATACTAGAAATAGTGTTAGAAGGTGTTGTTTTGCATTCATTGCCTGCATCATCAGGACCTGATATTGCAATTTTCAAACGATTTAGAATGAAATGGTCAAAATTAGACACAAAAAACTACAGAACAGCATTAGATGACCCAAATACCATACCCAGTATTACTGATATAAAAGCAGAAGTGATTGAGTTTGCTACCACTCAACTTGAAGAACATCAACCTCGTGACGATTACAAAGACTTGCTGGAATTGACAATCATTTTCCTTGGTGGAGTACCAAAGAAAGGAGTTTCATTCAGAAGACCAGCTGGCGCTCACCGAGCAAGATGGATGGTAAAAGTCATTTATGCCATGAAAATTTGGTTGTTTAAAACACAATTTAAATTAACACCCAGAGAAGAAAAAGGCCTTAGAGATATCTACCTCTTTGCTGTACACATATATGTTAAATCCTGGTTTACAGCGTCAGTTTCAGTTCTCGCTCCTCGTCTCGATTTAGAGATGTTGAAGAAACTGCAAATGTACAAACTAAAAGATGAACGCATTGCAACTGTTGCCCTGAAGAAAATGATAAATCATTTATGGTATCTTTCAGAGGAGTTAATAGCATTTGCTTTCTTTGATGATGGCGTGCTACACCAAACTAAAAACTGAATGAAGCAAGCATTGCAAAACGGCGCCGAACCAAATCCAGAGAAAAAAGCGGTTATTGACCCTGAAGTTATTGAAAACAGAGAACTTGAAGACTTTGTTAGTGCAAATACAAAAGAATTTTTTAATAGACTTGGTTTACCATCAACGTTTCTTAATAAGAACTCTGAAGAGTGGAATGAAGATGACTGCTAAAACAACGTAAAACAAGTCATAAGAAAAATTCAAGTTGTTAATGACAATGCAGAAAGAGGAGTTAGATTAGTCGATTAATACAACAAACTAATCACAAATGATGAAGAACAGAAACAGTATCTCCTCCAAGTGGTAAAGAAATATAGAGCTGCTCTTCCAAATAAAAACAAGAAGACAATATCATCATTAAGAAATTAACAGTGACATATAATGAACAAAAGGTTATTATTATTACGGAAGTCTTATTATTATTACAGAAGAACTGTCAATTTGAAAATGTAGAGTGGTTATGATAGGCCTACCGGGGAATTTCCACTTAAAACAAAAGGTAACGCGCCGTATGCTTTACCTCAAGGGTGGTGTGGAAACAGCATATATTTCTTATTTTGTGTCTGATTTTCAACTTATGGTAGCGACCCCTAAAAATTAATTTTTTTAATTCAAAATTTGCAGGCATTACTTTTTTACCAAATTAAACATAATCAGAGGGTGGCCCGAAAAAAATTCCTAAAAAAATTTTTCGGTCAATTTTTGAATCACATGTGTTGTGTATTTTGTTTTATATAGAATTCTTTTGTACTATCTGTATTATTTTTGATACGTATATATACATATGTTAAATAACACTATTTATTCCTGTTTTTAATGCAATTCTCCTCTACTGCTGTAATATTTTTTATGTAAATATATATAACTCGTATTATCAATATTTTTGCACCTAATATGGAGACATATTTTGTATTTCAATATATATTAAATAGTCAGAACGCTGTAGCTGTGTTTTATTTGTACCATTCAAACAAACATCATTGGAAATGAAGGGAATATATACTGTATATAAGCGATACAGTGTGTGTGTGTGTGTGTGTGTGTGTGCTTGAGGCATATCGATGGTAATTTATATGCACGTAAATAACTGTACGCCCTATACGACTGGCTGTGAGGTGAACGGTTGCCTTCTAAGTCTGATGGCTGTGATGCTGAAGACACCATTATGCGATGCTCCATGGATACGAACGGATGGATCTTCTCTCTATTATAATAAGATTTAAAGATATATTTGTATATTAAGACAAAAGATTTGGTTTTGGTTCAGATTTGGTTCACCATATTTCAGTTTTTGATTAAAAGAGCGCCTAGCCACCAATACATTACGATGCTGAGGAAATCAAAATGCTTTGAGACACCGCAGTGAAAGAATATCTCTACTCCTTCTGGTGTTTAGGCTACCCACATACCCACATGCATATATATATATATATATATTTTTTTTGGCCTGAGCATCCAGGTTAGGTTACCCCTTGGAGTTCACATACATACAACTCATGTATGTATATATATATATATATATATATATATATATATATCAGGGATGGGAACTGATAAATTTTTAAGTCCAGTTTTCGATTTCAGTTTAAATTTGTAAAAATATCGATTTCAGTTTCGATTTAAGTTTTTAATGTTTTTTCGATTTGAGTTTATTTTTCGATTCAAGTTTTATATTTTTCGGTTCGATTCAGTTTAAATTTCTATTCCAGTCTTTTTTTCAGATTTCTTTAAGAATTTCTTTGTACTATTTATATTATTTTTTGGGGAGTACCCTATTGACAAATTCAGATTTAATTTTATATTTGTGTTTGCATTCGATTCCTGTTTTCCAAAGAGAGAATGAATCTGAAAAGAGAGAAAAGCCGTTCCACACTAACGTTCCGTTAGTGTGGAAAAGCTTTTTTCTCTTTTCAAATTGATTTTAAGTCAATATTTTATATATTTTATACATGTTGTGGGCTTTAAAATTTAAAAAGTGTACGAATTAATAAAACATTTCGAATTGAAAGTTTTTTGTCAAATAAAACTATGTGAAAGAAATGAAGCGAATAAGTAAAAAAAAAAAAATGAGTATTTCGTGCTGATTCAGTTGGCTATAGATGCTTACATGTTTAATCATGTTTAATAAAAGCCGTTCCACATCGAATTAAAGAAAAAATGGATATTTCAAATACATTCAAATGTTAAGTCGCAAAAAAAGGAAAATAATTCACGTTATTTATCCTTTTTTGCAATCCAAATGCTCCTCAAAACTGAAACGCAAAACTTATTTTTAATCTATTCGAATTCAGATTTCAGTTTTTGATTGTTTGTCAATTTCAGTTCGAATTTCAATTTTAGTTGTCAGAATTTTTTTCAATTCGAGTTTTTTCCGCTTTCACTTCATAAAATAATATCAGTTTTCTCAGTTTATCGATTCCAGTTCGATTCAGTTTTCCATCCCTGATATATATATATATATATATATATATATATATATATAAGACGCTTTGCTATACACAGAGATGGGCACCGTTACTCAAAATTGGCGAGCGTTACCGTTACTCGTTACTCTCTTAAAATGACCCCGGCGATACCGATACATCGTTACTTTGAAAATATCTTAAGACGATACCGATACTCATTACAGTAACGTCGTTACTTTCGTTACTCGTTACATTGGTAAATTCATATATCATAATTGTATATCGTAATTAGAATATTAAAGCAAGTATAAAAAGTATGTAAAAACAAACGCAACTGTTTTTAGATAAATGGAGGTTTATTTCTGACAAACAATGATAACGACATTTTTGACAAAAAAATATTATTTGAATAACAGAAAATTAAACATAGAAGTAAACAGAAACATTTCAATAGCAGCTGATGTAAAATAATAAAAAACATTTCCAAAAATATATTCTAGCTGAGAGGTATAGGATTAAATTTTAAGTGTAGCTAGGAGCCTAGGGTTTCCTTTTAGCATTACTAATTTTTCGAACGTGTCGGAAAGATTTCCTCTCTTAGGGGCATGAATATGTCCTGCATAGCTGAAGAGACGCTCAACAGGAGCCGAGGAAGGAAGTGGAGTATTGTACTTGAGGAAGAGCTTCTTAATTGAAGGATAGCCATCAAGTGACTGCAGCTGCAGTGCAGTGCTGTCATCATTGAAGTATTTCAACACTTCCATCTCTGATGCTGTGGTGTCTTCTTTCTTGACGTCAGCAGGAGCATGACCATATTCAAAGAAATCGTCGCTACTGCTATGAGCACCATCATCTGTCTTAGCTGGCTCCTCAGGTGATCTGTCACTGTCACTTTCATTTTTAATTGCTGATAGCAGCATGTTTTGCACCATTTTTCTACATGCCTCATTGTTTGTTCGCTCGCTTATAGTGAGCCACTTGCACTTGAAGTGTGGATTTGTTAATGCAGCAATAATTGCAACATTGGCATCTCTGTCAAGTTCCAGGAATTTCTTGAATCGATTTCTGAATCCACTACTTAATGCTTCTACTAATGGGTGGCTGTATCTCAATGATGATAGAGCAATTCTTTCAAGTTTTTTCTCAACAGCAAAGAGAGTAGGGATAAGACAACCGTAGTAGCAGTTCTGATCTCCTTGAAGGCGATCCAGTGCCACAGCCAAGGGTTTTACCACAGTAGTGTATTCTTTTAGGTACTCAATCTCCGACTCCTTGAATGCGGGCAGCTTTAAAGCACACATGAGTTCATTCAATTTAGCTTTATTACTCAGAAGCAGTACAAGACTGTCATGCAGGCTATTCCACCGCGTAGGATACGGGAGTCTCAACTGACAGTTTAATACACTGGATATTACTTCGGATGTTTTTGGTTTACCCGAACAATTCCATAGGGCAGAACATTTGCCCATAGCCGAGAGGTGGATCTTTGGACTTGACCTGTTAAGGATTTTTTCAAATCTGTTGTACAAACAAGGCTAATGGTATGCGATGCACACCTTTTGTGGCTTGGAAGAAGAATGGTATCATCTGTAGAATCGGTTTCTCTTATTTTTATTGATTCTGCAGGTTCATCTTCTCTTGTTTCATCTTGGCATTCATCTTGGTCTTCATCATCACACGCTTCTCTAGGAATTTTAAGGTCGATCCCATATTCCTTGAATGCTTTTACAAAATTTGCACCATTATCGGTGACCGTGGCTATAATTTTGCTCTCAGGGATAAAAAATTCTCTTCTAATATCGTCGAGCATTTCTGCTATTCGGTCAAATGTGTGGCTCCCTGTGAATCGTTTACACGCAAGAGTAGCACTGCATCTTTCCAAGGTCCGCTGATCCAGCTGTAAAAAAATATTAAAGCATAAGACTTATGAATTTCAAATTTTATGCAGTGTAAATAAATCATTTACATATTATGCGATATTTTTTTCTACTTAAATATACAGTATTTGTAATATTAATAATAATTTCCAAAAGATAAAATATTTGTAATATGAATAATATTCTAAGAATGACATACCCAGTGTGCAGTTACGCCCATGAAACTTTTATGTTTTGTGGACCATATGTCAGCTGTGGTACAGATATACCGCTGCTCAGAAAGTGTTGCAGAGATCTTCTCACGAACAAAGGATGTCATGTCATTTAATCTGCGACCAAGTGAGCGTCTTGATAAAACTTCAAGTCCTGGAGCAATATCTGTAATAAAAATTATCGACTATGAGTCCAAATGAAGAAATCATAAAATATTAGCTGGTAGCTACAATGGAATGACTACACCACCAAAAACAATACATCATTTAGATGTAGCACAGAAAAGGGGTCTTTGTGTCATGACTAGAGACTGGATTTTGCCCTTTTGGCCTTTTTTATTCCCGTTTATAGATTCATAGGCTTCTTTTAGAGAAATCCATTTCGGGACCGTGGGATGTATATAATTAAATGTTATAGTGCCTATAAACGCCTATTTTGATGGTCAGTGCCTAATTTTAAAATACGTGCCTATATATGCCTTTTTTAATTTTATTGTACTAAGTAAAGCAAAATAACTCGCATTTTTTTAAAACTTGTAAGCCTAAATAGGGCAGGTGATGGATATATATATATATATATATATATACTGATACACCTATTATATATATATAAAAATATAATAATCAACATTACAATTAGAAAACAATGAACACATACCCTTAAATAGGTCCTTGAATTTAGCATTCTCTACAACAGAGAGAGGTAGCATCGTATCTACGATGAAGTCCACAATCTTCTTGTCAAACTGTGACTGGCTAACTGCACACTGCTGCTTTCTTCCAAATGGCAAGAGAGTTTGATGGCATCGCTGCTTGCTGGTATTGGGGGCGCTGCTGCTGGAACTCTCGCGCTGCTTTGACCGCTTGCTGCGGTAACCATCAAAGTCCTTTTCAAGTTCGGAATGGCGGCGCTGTAATGAAGAGTAATTGTTTACAAATGGTTGTTTGAAATATAATACGTAACACGAACTGTTATATTATAGAAACAATTTCATAGTGAATGTTCAAACTTAATGGGAATGTTTCTCGCCCCCCCCACAATATTTTGTTGCACACTTGGTATAAATGCTGGCTATGGGACTGAAATACATACATAAATACATAAAATGTTTTAACGTGCATGGCAACAGGCCCAAAGAGGCCCTTCGAGGCCATGCACGGAAATCAACCTATCATACCAATATGTTTGATTCCTATTACTACTACTTGTTACTATTAACATTACTATTGTTATATAAATTGCTATTGTCCCGTTATTCAATTATATTTTTTTTATAAAGTTAGAGCATATTATCGAGTTATATCTTTATTAATTCATTTTTTCTAATGTGTTAAAACTACAGTATAAGGATCACACGAATCAGTTTATTTCTAATTGTTGAAATAAAAATACACGCCGTAAAATTTAACATTTTCAAGTAAGAGTTGCCTATTACTAATAATATGGTCATATTATCTAATTGAAATCGGCAGAAAACCTACTCAGCCAAAACACATGTCGTGCTTTAGTAAGGAAGCCACGTATGTGTCATAATGTGTGTGTGTGTGTGTGTGTGTGTGTGTGTGTGTTTTTTTTGTGGGTTAGTGATGATATATCAAGGCCAGATTGAAGGGGGGGGGGGTATTAAGTGTGCCCCCTCCCCCGAAATCACTCCATAAGAAATATGTGTCATAATGTGTGTGTGTGTGTGTGTTTTTTTTTGTGGGTTAGTGATGATATATCAAGGCCAGATTGAAGGGGGGGGGGTATTAAGTGTGCCCCCTCCCCCGAAATCACTCCATAAGAAATAGATTGCATATAGGAAATAATTTCGTTTTCAACTATTACATCATCTTATTGAGATTTTATATGCAAATGCATGTTGATATATTGTTAATCTCTTGAAAATGGTAAATTTGTTTACATTTATGCTGACTTATTGCAATTGTTTATGTTCGAATCAGTATCTCAGGTTGTAAATTATAAGTGCAGCTGTTATTGTGTTGAATACAAGTATGAATTGGTCAAATGGTATTTTGAGAATGCGATATGATCTCCAATAGTTGATTTGATTTGAGGTCTCCAATTTCCATCCGGCCCTGATATACATGTAATTAAGGTAAATACCGAGCAAAATGTTTGCTACATTTCAAGATAACGTAATATTAGATATTAGATCTGATCTGATAATATTATATTATTATACAGCACTAAGCTATATACCAGTGGCTCCCAACCTGGGGTCCCCGGACCCCTGGGGGTCCGCGAAGGTAGTGCTGGGGGTCCGTGAGCTTTCAATATTTCGAAAGGCTCCAATGGAAATCGTACATTTACCCACGATAAGGGCACTCAGGCTAAAATTTCAAGTTTCCTTGCTCTTGGCTGGAATTATTAATACTTTTTTAATACACTGTTTTTTTAATTGCATACTCAGTTATATGTCTTTTATTTGATAGTGAAAAATGGGAAAACGAGTTAATTATTAGTTAATAAAAACAATTTGTTGGGTAGACGGAATCTTTCAAAAATATGCGGTCCGTGGGAAAAAAATAAAAATAAAAGGGGTCCTTGGTGGTGAAAAGGTTGGGAACCACTGCTATATACAGTAGCTCCTTAGTACTCGGTAACGCGACCGTTATTTGTTATTTTCGTATAAATTGGTGAAATTCATGTGAAAACAAATTTATGTTTACAAATTACACGCTACATCTTACATGTAAATATATTATATAAATTATAATAAATATACATTAGATTTTACTCACCTTTATGTGTTTTTTCAAATTAGAACAAGTAGATAACTAGATATATCAGCTCTGAGAACAACTTGTTCTTTATTAGGGCACAAGAGACAGAGGCACTTTAAAGCATTGCCGTTCCTTCTAACGATCGAGAAAAACTTCTTCGATGTAATAAGCTGTGATTTTACCCAACTATGTGCCGAAACATCTTCGAGGAAATCAGATGTGTCGTCATCCTTCGAAGAAGAAGCTGACGAAAGGTATTCCATGTTTGACAACTTTAAACAAAGGAGATGCACACCGCACGAGTGCTACACTATAACTGAGCTCTACCGGCAACAAGACGGATGCAACGTGACAAGGACTGAACAAGTTCTAACAAGTATGAACTGTATGATACGCCGCCGAAAGATGTATTTGTACTTTTCACACATAAAAAACACTATGTATGCAAAAAATTAATGGAAAAAGTCGATTTTTTCCATGTTTTAAGATCCAATTTTTAGACAATCTTTAATGTAGCCCTAAAATATTGTAAAAGTGAATGAAATTCATGAAATGATATATACCAACATTAAATACTATGCAAATTTTAGCTTAAAAATCGCATCATTTAGCCTAGTGAAATGTTTGGACGATTTTTGTCTAGTTTTCGATATATATTGTACAAAACTATAAACTAAAGCACATTATAGCCAAAAATTAGTAATTCCAGTTAAATATTTTGAAAAAAATTCAACCGTATAGATGTTAATTTATACTCCCATTTTCATTTCTAAATCTAAAACTAGGCTAAATGAATATTTAACTGGAATTAGTAATTTTTGGCTATAATGTGCTTTAGTTTATAGTTTTCTACAATATATATCGAAAACTAGACAAAAATCGTCCAAAAATTTCACTAAGTTAATGAAATGAAAATTTTGCACCAAAAAGTGATTTTCTCCGTGTTTTGAGCACTTTTTGTGCAATTTTCTTATGATAAAACATGAACGTATCTTTCTCAATATTTTTCATTCGAATAAGAAGCTATTGATAAAACACTGCTTTATCTTACTGTTTTCAACAATATAATGCCAAAGTGATTCAAAAATCGACGTAAAATTTCACTGAAATGTCGATCATAGTAAGGCAAAAAATTAACGGAAAAAGTCGATTTTTTCCATGTTTTAAGATCCAATTTTTAGACAATCTTTAATGTAGCCCTAAAATATTCTAAAAGTGAATGAAATTCATGAAATGATATATACCAACATTAAATACTATGCAAATTTTAGCTTAAAAATCGCATCATTTAGCCTAGTTTTAGATTTAGAAATGAAAATGGGACTATAAATTAACATCTATACGGTTGAATTTTTTTCAAAATATTTAACTGGAATTAGTAATTTTTGGCTATAATGTGCTTTAGTTTATAGTTTTGTACAATATATATCGAAAACTAGACAAAAATCGTCCAAGAATTCCACTAAAATTCGATGTTAATGAAATGAAAATTTTGTACAAAAAAGTGATTTTCTCCGTGTTTTCAGCACTTTTTGTGCAATTTTCTTATGATAAAACTTGAACTTATCTTTTTCAATATTTTTCATTCGAATAAGAAACTATTGAAAAAACTGCTTTATCTTACTGTTTTCAACAATATAATGCCAAAGTAATTCAAAAATCGACGTAAAGTTTCACTGAAATGTCGATCATAGTAAGGCAAAAAATTAACGGAAAAAGTCGATTTTTTCCATGTTTTAAGATCCAATTTTTGGACAATCTTTAATGTAGCCCTGTAATATTGTAAAAGTGAATGAAATTCATGAAATGATATATACCAACATTAAATACTATGCAAATTTTAGCTTAAAAATCGCATCATTTAGCCTAGTGAAATGTTTGGACGATTTTTGTCTAGTTTTCGATATATATTGTACAAAACTATAAACTAAAGCACATTATAGCCAAAAATTACTAATTCCAGTTAAATATTTTGAAAAAAATTCAACCGTATAGATGTTAATTTATAGTCCCATTTTCATTTCTAAATCTAAAACTAGGCTAAATGAATATTTAACTGGAATTAGTAATTTTTGGCTATAATGTGCTTTAGTTTATATTTTTCTACAATATATATCGAAAACTAGACAAAAATCGTCCAAAATTTCACTAAAGTTAATGAAATGAAAATTTTGTACCAAAAAGTGATTTTCTCCGTGTTTTGAGCACTTTTTGTGCAATTTTCTTATGATAAAACAAACGTATCTTTTCAATATTTTTCATTCGAATAAGAAACTATTGATAAAAAACTGCTTTATCTTACTGTTTTCAACTATATAATGCCAAAGTAATTCAAAAATCGACGTAAAATTTCATTGAAATGTCGATCATAGTAAGGCAAAAAATTAATGGAAAAAGTCGATTTTTTCCATGTTTTAAGATCCAATTTTTAGACAATCTTTAATGTAGCCCTAAAATATTGTAAAAGTGAATGAAATTCATGAAATGATATATACCAACATTAAATACTATGAAAATTTTAGCTTAAAAATCGCATCGTTTAGCCTAGTTTTAGATTTAGAAATGAAAATGGGACTATAAATTAACATCTATACGGTTGAATTTTTTTCAAAATATTTAACTGGAATTAGTAATTTTTGGCTATAATGTGCTTTAGTTTATAGTTTTGTACAATATATATCGAAAACTAGAAAAAAATCGTCCAAACATTTCACTAGGCTAAATGATGCGATTTTTAAGCTAAAATTTTCATAGTATTTAATGTTGGTATATATCATTTCATGAATTTCATTCACTTTTACAATATTTTAGGGCTACATTAAAGATTGTCTAAAAATTGGATCTTAAAACATGGAAAAAATCGACTTTTTCCGTTAATTTTTTGCCTTACTATGATCGACATTTCAGTGAAATTTTACGTCGATTTTTGAATTTCTTTGGCATTATATTGTTGAAAACAGTAAGATAAAGCAATTTTTATCAATAGTTTTTTATTCGAATGAAAAATATTGAAAAAGATAAGTTCAAGTTTTATCATAAGAAAATTGTACAAAAAGTGCTCAAAACACGGAGAAAATCAGTTTTTGGTACAAAATTTTCATTTCATTAAAATCGAATTTTAGTGGAATTTTTGGACGATTTTTTCTAGTTTTCGATATATATTGTACAAAACTATAAACTAAAGCACATTATAGCCAAAAATTACTAATTCCAGTTAAATATTTTGAAAAAAATTCAACCGTATAGATGTTAATTTATAGTCCCATTTTCATTTCTAAATCTAAAACTAGGCTAAACGATG
This sequence comes from Bathynomus jamesi, assembly GCA_023014485.1. NCBI lineage: Eukaryota > Metazoa > Arthropoda > Malacostraca > Isopoda > Cirolanidae > Bathynomus > Bathynomus jamesi. The sequence continues at coordinate 16,113 of JAJOZX010018368.1, forward strand.
CGATTTTTAAGCTAAAATTTTCATAGTATTTAATGTTGGTATATATCATTTCATGAATTTCATTCACTTTTACAATATTTTAGGGCTACATTAAAGATTGTCTAAAAATTGGATCTTAAAACATGGAAAAAATCGACTTTTTCCATTAATTTTTTGCCTTACTATGATCGACATTTCAATGAAATTTTACGTCGATTTTGAATCACTTTGGCATTATATTGTTGAAAACAGTAAGATAAAGCAGTGTTTTATCAATAGCTTCTTATTCGAATGAAAAATATTGAGAAAGATACGTTCATGTTTTATCATAAGAAAATTACACAAAAAGTGCTCAAAACACGGAGAAAATCACTTTTTGGTACAAAATTTTCATTTCATTAACTTAGTGAAATTTTTGGACGATTTTTGTCTAGTTTTCGATATATATTGTAGAAAAATATAAACTAAAGCACATTATAGCCAAAAATTACTAATTCCAGTTAAATATTCATTTAGCCTAGTTTTTAGATTTAGAAATGAAAATTAGTCTATAAATTAACATCTATACGGTTGAATTTTTTTCAAAATATTTAACTGGAATTAGTAATTTTTGGCTATAATGTGCTTTAGTTTATAGTTTTGTACAATATATATCGAAAACTAGAAAAAAAATCGTCCAAAAATTCCACTAAAATTCGATGTTAATGAAATGAAATTTTGTACCAAAAAGTCATTTTCTCCGTGTTTTGAGCACTTTTTGTGCAATTTTCTTATGATAAAACTTGAACTTATCTTTTTCAATATTTTTCATTCGAATAAGAAACTATTGATAAAAAACTGCTTTATCTTACTGTTTTCAACTATATAATGCCAAAGTAATTCAAAAATCGACGTAAAGTTTCACTGAAATGTCGAACATAGTAAGGCAAAAAATTAACGAAAAAAGTCGATTTTTTCCATGTTTTAAGATCCAATTTTTGGACAATCTTTAATGTAGCCCTAAAATATTGTAAAAGTGAATGAAATTCATGAAATGATATATACCAACATTAAATACTATGCAAATTTTAGCTTAAAAATCGCATCATTTAGCCTAGTGAAATGTTTGGACGATTTTTGTCTAGTTTTCGATATATATTGTACAAAACTATAAACTAAAGCACATTATAGCCAAAAATTAGTAATTCCAGTTAAATATTTTGAAAAAAATTCAACCGTATAGATGTTAATTTATACTCCCATTTTCATTTCTAAATCTAAAACTAGGCTAAATGAATATTTAACTGGAATTAGTAATTTTTGGCTATAATGTGCTTTAGTTTATAGTTTTCTACAATATATATCGAAAACTAGACAAAAATCGTCCAAAAATTTCACTAAGTTAATGAAATGAAAATTTTGCACCAAAAAGTGATTTTCTCCGTGTTTTGAGCACTTTTTGTGCAATTTTCTTATGATAAAACATGAACGTATCTTTCTCAATATTTTTCATTCGAATAAGAAGCTATTGATAAAAAACTGCTTTATCTTACTGTTTTCAACTATATAATGCCAAAGTAATTCAAAAATCGACGTAAAATTTCATTGAAATGTCGATCATAGTAAGGCAAAAATTTAATGGAAAAAGTCGATTTTTTCCATGTTTTAAGATCCAATTTTTAGACAATCTTTAATGTAGCCCCAAAATATTATAAAAGTGAATGAAATTCATGAAATGATATATACCAACATTAAATACTATGAAAATTTTAGCTTAAAAATCGCATCGTTTAGCCTAGTTTTAGACTAGGACTATAAATTAGTCTATAAATTAACATCTATACGGTTGAATTTTTTTCAAAATATTTAACTGGAATTAGTAATTTTTGGCTATAATGTGCTTTAGTTTATAGTTTTGTACAATATATATCGAAAACTAGAAAAAAAATCGTCCAAAAATTTCACTAAAATTCGATTTTAATGAAATGAAAATTTTGTACCAAAAACTGATTTTCTCCGTGTTTTGAGCACTTTTTGTGCAATTTTCTTATGATAAAACTTGAACTTATCTTTTTCAATATTTTTCATTCGAATAAAAAACTATTGATAAAAATTGCTTTATCTTACTGTTTTCAACAATATAATGCCAAAGAAATTCAAAAATCGACGTAAAATTTCACTGAAATGTCGATCATAGTAAGGCAAAAAATTAAAGGAAAAAGTCGATTTTTTCCATGTTTTAAGATCCAATTTTTAGACAATCTTTAATGTAGCCCTAAAATATTGTAAAAGTGAATGAAATTCATGAAATGATATATACCAACATTAAATACTATGAAAATTTTAGCTTAAAAATCGCATCATTTAGCCTAGTTTTAGACTAGTAGAAATGAAAATGGGACTATAAATTAACATCTATACTCTTGTGCTCAGATGACAGTGAGGAGAGGAGAGCTGGTGTCCAAAAGATTGTTGACATGAGGGGTGGAGATGATGACACACTTGGAGATCTTTCTGTACGTCCCAGGAAGACACCTTCCATCCATCAACCCCAGTGCTTCTTCCGTGTTGGAGCTGACAGACTGGTCTGACGGGGTATTTGAACCTCCTTTGACATGTAAACTGACTACAGCGGAAGTAAAGAAGTTCTTTGACAAGCCTATGCAAGTTCCACAGTGGCCCTGTCATGCTCAGTCAATAGAGAGGTGTGTGAACCAAGTCACAGAGGCAGCAGGCAGGGTGTATACACATGAGAAACGTGAGGGCTATATCAGAGGCCAAGAAGCAAGTCGACGGCTGATGTCCAAGAACGAATCAAAGCAAGACTTGATGAAACCTGTTGTTTAAATATTTTTTTTACTGATGTCATTACTTTCTAATGTTGTTTTATGATTACAAGGATATGTTTTATGATTACTAGGATATGTTTTATGCAGAGAAACTAAAATTTTTATAGCATTACCTGACATTTTGAGAAGCTAAAATTAATAAATGTTGTTTTCCGAGAGCAATTTATGTGCTTTTTAATCAAACGTAGATTTACCAAGCTAAGTGTTGAGCAATCACAAAAATAATAGCAGATTTGAATTCTTCACATCCAAAAACATATTTTAAAACCCCTCAGTGAAGGAATTGGCAAAAATTAATTTTCACCTCCCAAATTGATACACCCTATTGGGATATCTCAGACAAAATAAAATGCATGTGTTTTGACACCACAGCATTGAATACAGGTCGTAGAAATGGTGCCTGTGTTCTTCTAGAACAGAAAATGAACAAACGTATGCTGTGGCTGGTCTGCAGACATCACATACTAGAAATAGTGTTAGAAGGTGTTGTTTTGCATTCATTGCCTGCATCATCAGGACCTGATATTGCAATTTTCAAACGATTTAGAATGAAATGGTCAAAATTAGACACAAAAAACTACAGAACAGCATTAGATGACCCAAATACCATACCCAGTATTACTGATATAAAAGCAGAAGTGATTGAGTTTGCTACCACTCAACTTGAAGAACATCAACCTCGTGACGATTACAAAGACTTGCTGGAATTGACAATCATTTTCCTTGGTGGAGTACCAAAGAAAGGAGTTTCATTCAGAAGACCAGCTGGCGCTCACCGAGCAAGATGGATGGTAAAAGTCATTTATGCCATGAAAATTTGGTTGTTTAAAACACAATTTAAATTAACACCCAGAGAAGAAAAAGGCCTTAGAGATATCTACCTCTTTGCTGTACACATATATGTTAAATCCTGGTTTACAGCGTCAGTTTCAGTTCTCGCTCCTCGTCTCGATTTAGAGATGTTGAAGAAACTGCAAATGTACAAACTAAAAGATGAACGCATTGCAACTGTTGCCCTGAAGAAAATGATAAATCATTTATGGTATCTTTCAGAGGAGTTAATAGCATTTGCTTTCTTTGATGATGGCGTGCTACACCAAACTAAAAACTGAATGAAGCAAGCATTGCAAAACGGCGCCGAACCAAATCCAGAGAAAAAAGCGGTTATTGACCCTGAAGTTATTGAAAACAGAGAACTTGAAGACTTTGTTAGTGCAAATACAAAAGAATTTTTTAATAGACTTGGTTTACCATCAACGTTTCTTAATAAGAACTCTGAAGAGTGGAATGAAGATGACTGCTAAAACAACGTAAAACAAGTCATAAGAAAAATTCAAGTTGTTAATGACAATGCAGAAAGAGGAGTTAGATTAGTCGATTAATACAACAAACTAATCACAAATGATGAAGAACAGAAACAGTATCTCCTCCAAGTGGTAAAGAAATATAGAGCTGCTCTTCCAAATAAAAACAAGAAGACAATATCATCATTAAGAAATTAACAGTGACATATAATGAACAAAAGGTTATTATTATTACGGAAGTCTTATTATTATTACAGAAGAACTGTCAATTTGAAAATGTAGAGTGGTTATGATAGGCCTACCGGGGAATTTCCACTTAAAACAAAAGGTAACGCGCCGTATGCTTTACCTCAAGGGTGGTGTGGAAACAGCATATATTTCTTATTTTGTGTCTGATTTTCAACTTATGGTAGCGACCCCTAAAAATTAATTTTTTTAATTCAAAATTTGCAGGCATTACTTTTTTACCAAATTAAACATAATCAGAGGGTGGCCCGAAAAAAATTCCTAAAAAAATTTTTCGGTCAATTTTTGAATCACATGTGTTGTGTATTTTGTTTTATATAGAATTCTTTTGTACTATCTGTATTATTTTTGATACGTATATATACATATGTTAAATAACACTATTTATTCCTGTTTTTAATGCAATTCTCCTCTACTGCTGTAATATTTTTTATGTAAATATATATAACTCGTATTATCAATATTTTTGCACCTAATATGGAGACATATTTTGTATTTCAATATATATTAAATAGTCAGAACGCTGTAGCTGTGTTTTATTTGTACCATTCAAACAAACATCATTGGAAATGAAGGGAATATATACTGTATATAAGCGATACAGTGTGTGTGTGTGTGTGTGTGTGTGTGCTTGAGGCATATCGATGGTAATTTATATGCACGTAAATAACTGTACGCCCTATACGACTGGCTGTGAGGTGAACGGTTGCCTTCTAAGTCTGATGGCTGTGATGCTGAAGACACCATTATGCGATGCTCCATGGATACGAACGGATGGATCTTCTCTCTATTATAATAAGATTTAAAGATATATTTGTATATTAAGACAAAAGATTTGGTTTTGGTTCAGATTTGGTTCACCATATTTCAGTTTTTGATTAAAAGAGCGCCTAGCCACCAATACATTACGATGCTGAGGAAATCAAAATGCTTTGAGACACCGCAGTGAAAGAATATCTCTACTCCTTCTGGTGTTTAGGCTACCCACATACCCACATGCATATATATATATATATATATATTTTTTTTTGGCCTGAGCATCCAGGTTAGGTTACCCCTTGGAGTTCACATACATACAACTCATGTATGTATATATATATATATATATATATATATATATATATATCAGGGATGGGAACTGATAAATTTTTAAGTCCAGTTTTCGATTTCAGTTTAAATTTGTAAAAATATCGATTTCAGTTTCGATTTAAGTTTTTAATGTTTTTTCGATTTGAGTTTATTTTTCGATTCAAGTTTTATATTTTTCGATTCAGTTTATTTTTCGGTTCGATTCAGTTTAAATTTCTATTCCAGTCTTTTTTCAGATTTCTTTAAGAATTTCTTTGTACTATTTATATTATTTTTTGGGGAGTACCCTATTGACAAATTCAGATTTAATTTTATATTTGTGTTTGCATTCGATTCCTGTTTTCCAAAGAGAGAATGAATCTGAAAAGAGAGAAAAGCCGTTCCACACTAACGTTCCGTTAGTGTGGAAAAGCTTTTTTCTCTTTTCAAATTGATTTTAAGTCAATATTTTATATATTTTATACATGTTGTGGGCTTTAAAATTTAAAAAGTGTACGAATTAATAAAACATTTCGAATTGAAAGTTTTTTGTCAAATAAAACTATGTGAAAGAAATGAAGCGAATAAGTAAAAAAAAAAAAATGAGTATTTCGTGCTGATTCAGTTGGCTATAGATGCTTACATGTTTAATCATGTTTAATAAAAGCCGTTCCACATCGAATTAAAGAAAAAATGGATATTTCAAATACATTCAAATGTTAAGTCGCAAAAAAAGGAAAATAATTCACGTTATTTATCCTTTTTTGCAATCCAAATGCTCCTCAAAACTGAAACGCAAAACTTATTTTTAATCTATTCGAATTCAGATTTCAGTTTTTGATTGTTTGTCAATTTCAGTTCGAATTTCAATTTTAGTTGTCAGAATTTTTTTCAATTCGAGTTTTTTTCCGCTTTCACTTCATAAAATAATATCAGTTTTCTCAGTTTATCGATTCCAGTTCGATTCAGTTTTCCATCCCTGATATATATATAATATATATATATATATATATATATATATATATAAGACGCTTTGCTATACACAGAGATGGGCACCGTTACTCAAAATTGGCGAGCGTTACCGTTACTCGTTACTCTCTTAAAATGACCCCGGCGATACCGATACATCGTTACTTTGAAAATATCTTAAGACGATACCGATACTCATTACAGTAACGTCGTTACTTTCGTTACTCGTTACATTGGTAAATTCATATATCATAATTGTATATCGTAATTAGAATATTAAAGCAAGTATAAAAAGTATGTAAAAACAAACGCAACTGTTTTTAGATAAATGGAGGTTTATTTCTGACAAACAATGATAACGACATTTTTGACAAAAAAATATTATTTGAATAACAGAAAATTAAACATAGAAGTAAACAGAAACATTTCAATAGCAGCTGATGTAAAATAATAAAAAACATTTCCAAAAATATATTCTAGCTGAGAGGTATAGGATTAAATTTTAAGTGTAGCTAGGAGCCTAGGGTTTCCTTTTAGCATTACTAATTTTTCGAACGTGTCGGAAAGATTTCCTCTCTTAGGGGCATGAATATGTCCTGCATAGCTGAAGAGACGCTCAACAGGAGCCGAGGAAGGAAGTGGAGTATTGTACTTGAGGAAGAGCTTCTTAATTGAAGGATAGCCATCAAGTGACTGCAGCTGCAGTGCAGTGCTGTCATCATTGAAGTATTTCAACACTTCCATCTCTGATGCTGTGGTGTCTTCTTTCTTGACGTCAGCAGGAGCATGACCATATTCAAAGAAATCGTCGCTACTGCTATGAGCACCATCATCTGTCTTAGCTGGCTCCTCAGGTGATCTGTCACTGTCACTTTCATTTTTAATTGCTGATAGCAGCATGTTTTGCACCATTTTTCTACATGCCTCATTGTTTGTTCGCTCGCTATAGTGAGCCACTTGCACTTGAAGTGTGGATTTGTTAATGCAGCAATAATTGCAACATTGGCATCTCTGTCAAGTTCCAGGAATTTCTTGAATCGATTTCTGAATCCACTACTTAATGCTTCTACTAATGGGTGGCTGTATCTCAATGATGATAGAGCAATTCTTTCAAGTTTTTTCTCAACAGCAAAGAGAGTAGGGATAAGACAACCGTAGTAGCAGTTCTGATCTCCTTGAAGGCGATCCAGTGCCACAGCCAAGGGTTTTACCACAGTAGTGTATTCTTTTAGGTACTCAATCTCCGACTCCTTGAATGCGGGCAGCTTTAAAGCACACATGAGTTCATTCAATTTAGCTTTATTACTCAGAAGCAGTACAAGACTGTCATGCAGGCTATTCCACCGCGTAGGATACGGGAGTCTCAACTGACAGTTTAATACACTGGATATTACTTCGGATGTTTTTGGTTTACCCGAACAATTCCATAGGGCAGAACATTTGCCCATAGCCGAGAGGTGGATCTTTGGACTTGACCTGTTAAGGATTTTTTCAAATCTGTTGTACAAACAAGGCTAATGGTATGCGATGCACACCTTTTGTGGCTTGGAAGAAGAATGGTATCATCTGTAGAATCGGTTTCTCTTATTTTTATTGATTCTGCAGGTTCATCTTCTCTTGTTTCATCTTGGCATTCATCTTGGTCTTCATCATCACACGCTTCTCTAGGAATTTTAAGGTCGATCCCATATTCCTTGAATGCTTTTACAAAATTTGCACCATTATCGGTGACCGTGGCTATAATTTTGCTCTCAGGGATAAAAAATTCTCTTCTAATATCGTCGAGCATTTCTGCTATTCGGTCAAATGTGTGGCTCCCTGTGAATCGTTTACACGCAAGAGTAGCACTGCATCTTTCCAAGGTCCGCTGATCCAGCTGTAAAAAAATATTAAAGCATAAGACTTATGAATTTCAAATTTTATGCAGTGTAAATAAATCATTTACATATTATGCGATATTTTTTTCTACTTAAATATACAGTATTTGTAATATTAATAATAATTTCCAAAAGATAAAATATTTGTAATATGAATAATATTCTAAGAATGACATACCCAGTGTGCAGTTACGCCCATGAAACTTTTATGTTTTGTGGACCATATGTCAGCTGTGGTACAGATATACCGCTGCTCAGAAAGTGTTGCAGAGATCTTCTCACGAACAAAGGATGTCATGTCATTTAATCTGCGACCAAGTGAGCGTCTTGATAAAACTTCAAGTCCTGGAGCAATATCTGTAATAAAAATTATCGACTATGAGTCCAAATGAAGAAATCATAAAATATTAGCTGGTAGCTACAATGGAATGACTACACCACCAAAAACAATACATCATTTAGATGTAGCACAGAAAAGGGGTCTTTGTGTCATGACTAGAGACTGGATTTTGCCCTTTTGGCCTTTTTTATTCCCGTTTATAGATTCATAGGCTTCTTTTAGAGAAATCCATTTCGGGACCGTGGGATGTATATATTAAATGTTATAGTGCCTATAAACGCCTATTTTGATGGTCAGTGCCTAATTTTAAAATACGTGCCTATATATGCCTTTTTTAATTTTATTGTACTAAGTAAAGCAAAATAACTCGCATTTTTTTAAAACTTGTAAGCCTAAATAGGGCAGGTGATGGAATATATATATATATATATATATACTGATACACCTATTATATATATATAAAAATATAATAATCAACATTACAATTAGAAAACAATGAACACATACCCTTAAATAGGTCCTTGAATTTAGCATTCTCTACAACAGAGAGAGGTAGCATCGTATCTACGATGAAGTCCACAATCTTCTTGTCAACTGTGACTGGCTAACTGCACACTGCTGCTTTCTTCCAAATGGCAAGAGAGTTTGATGGCATCGCTGCTTGCTGGTATTGGGGGCGCTGCTGCTGGAACTCTCGCGCTGCTTTGACCGCTTGCTGCGGTAACCATCAAAGTCCTTTTCAAGTTCGGAATGGCGGCGCTGTAATGAAGAGTAATTGTTTACAAATGGTTGTTTGAAATATAATACGTAACACGAACTGTTATATTATAGAAACAATTTCATAGTGAATGTTCAAACTTAATGGGAATGTTTCTCGCCCCCCCCACAATATTTTGTTGCACACTTGGTATAAATGCTGGCTATGGGACTGAAATACATACATAAATACATAAAATGTTTTAACGTGCATGGCAACAGGCCCAAAGAGGCCCTTCGAGGCCATGCACGGAAATCAACCTATCATACCAATATGTTTGATTCCTATTACTACTACTTGTTACTATTAACATTACTATTGTTATATAAATTGCTATTGTCCCGTTATTCAATTATATTTTTTTTATAAAGTTAGAGCATATTATCGAGTATATCTTTATTAATTCATTTTTTCTAATGTGTTAAAACTACAGTATAAGGATCACACGAATCAGTTTATTTCTAATTGTTGAAATAAAAATACACGCCGTAAAATTTAACATTTTCAAGTAAGAGTTGCCTATTACTAATAATATGGTCATATTATCTAATTGAAATCGGCAGAAAACCTACTCAGCCAAAACACATGTCGTGCTTTAGTAAGGAAGCCACGTATGTGTCATAATGTGTGTGTGTGTGTGTGTGTGTGGTGTGTGTTTTTTTTGTGGGTTAGTGATGATATATCAAGGCCAGATTGAAGGGGGGGGGGGTATTAAGTGTGCCCCCTCCCCCGAAATCACTCCATAAGAAATATGTGTCATAATGTGTGTGTGTGTGTGTGTTTTTTTTTTGTGGGTTAGTGATGATATATCAAGGCCAGATTGAAGGGGGGGGGGGTATTAAGTGTGCCCCCTCCCCCGAAATCACTCCATAAGAAATAGATTGCATATAGGAAATAATTTCGTTTTCAACTATTACATCATCTTATTGAGATTTTATATGCAAATGCATGTTGATATATTGTTAATCTCTTGAAAATGGTAAATTTGTTTACATTTATGCTGACTTATTGCAATTGTTTATGTTCGAATCAGTATCTCAGGTTGTAAATTATAAGTGCAGCTGTTATTGTGTTGAATACAAGTATGAATTGGTCAAATGGTATTTTGAGAATGCGATATGATCTCCAATAGTTGATTTGATTTGAGGTCTCCAATTTCCATCCGGCCCTGATATACATGTAATTAAGGTAAATACCGAGCAAAATGTTTGCTACATTTCAAGATAACGTAATATTAGATATTAGATCTGATCTGATAATATTATATTATATACAGCACTAAGCTATATACCAGTGGCTCCCAACCTGGGGTCCCCGGACCCCTGGGGGTCCGCGAAGGTAGTGCTGGGGGTCCGTGAGCTTTCAATATTTCGAAAGGCTCCAATGGAAATCGTACATTTACCCACGATAAGGGCACTCAGGCTAAAATTTCAAGTTTCCTTGCTCTTGGCTGGAATTATTAATACTTTTTTAATACACTGTTTTTTAATTGCATACTCAGTTATATGTCTTTTATTTGATAGTGAAAAATGGGAAAACGAGTTAATTATTAGTTAATAAAAACAATTTGTTGGGTAGACGGAATCTTTCAAAAATATGCGGTCCGTGGGAAAAAAATAAAAATAAAAGGGGTCCTTGGTGGTGAAAAGGTTGGGAACCACTGCTATATACAGTAGCTCCTTAGTACTCGGAACGCGACCGTTATTTGTTATTTTCGTATAAATTGGTGAAATTCATGTGAAAACAAATTTATGTTTACAAATTACACGCTACATCTTACATGTAAATATATTATATAAATTATAATAAATATACATTAGATTTTACTCACCTTTATGTGTTTTTTCAAATTAGAACAAGTAGATAACTAGATATATCAGCTCTGAGAACAACTTGTTCTTTATTAGGGCACAAGAGACAGAGGCACTTTAAAGCATTGCCGTTCCTTCTAACGATCGAGAAAAACTTCTTCGATGTAATAAGCTGTGATTTTACCCAACTATGTGCCGAAACATCTTCGAGGAAATCAGATGTGTCGTCATCCTTCGAAGAAGAAGCTGACGAAAGGTATTCCATGTTTGACAACTTTAAACAAAGGAGATGCACACCGCACGAGTGCTACACTATAACTGAGCTCTACCGGCAACAAGACGGATGCAACGTGACAAGGACTGAACAAGTTCTAACAAGTATGAACTGTATGATACGCCGCCGAAAGATGTATTTTGTACTTTTCACACATAAAAAAAACACTATGTATGCAAAAAATTAATGGAAAAAGTCGATTTTTTCCATGTTTTAAGATCCAATTTTTAGACAATCTTTAATGTAGCCCTAAAATATTGTAAAAGTGAATGAAATTCATGAAATGATATATACCAACATTAAATACTATGCAAATTTTAGCTTAAAAATCGCATCATTTAGCCTAGTGAAATGTTTGGACGATTTTTGTCTAGTTTTCGATATATATTGTACAAAACTATAAACTAAAGCACATTATAGCCAAAAATTACTAATTCCAGTTAAATATTTTGAAAAAAATTCAACCGTATAGATGTTAATTTATACTCCCATTTTCATTTCTAAATCTAAAACTAGGCTAAATGAATATTTAACTGGAATTAGTAATTTTTGGCTATAATGTGCTTTAGTTTATATTTTTCTACAATATATATCGAAAACTAGACAAAAATCGTCCAAAAATTTCACTAAGTTAATGAAATGAAAATTTTGTACCAAAAAGTGATTTTCTCCGTGTTTTGAGCACTTTTTGTGCAATTTTCTTATGATAAAACATGAACGTATCTTTCTCAATATTTTTCATTCGAATAAGAAGCTATTGATAAAACACTGCTTTATCTTACTGTTTTCAACAATATAATGCCAAAGTAATTCAAAAATCGACGTAAAATTTCACTGAAATGTCGATCATAGCAAGGCAAAAAATTAATGGAAAAAGTCGATTTTTTCCATGTTTTAAGATCCAATTTTTAGACAATCTTTAATGTAGCCCTAAAACATTGTAAAAGTGAATGAAATTCATGAAATGATATATACCAACATTAAATACTATGCAAATTTTAGCTTAAAAATCGCATCATTTAGCCTAGTTTTAGATTTAGAAATGAAAATGGGACTATAAATTAACATCTATACTCTTGTGCTCAGATGACAGTGAGGAGAGGAGAGCTGGTGTCCAAAAGATTGTTGACATGAGGGGTGGAGATGATGACACACTTGGAGATCTTTCTGTACGTCCCAGGAAGACACCTTCCATCCATCAACCCCAGTGCTTCTTCCGTGTTGGAGCTGACAGACTGGTCTGACGGGGTATTTGAACCTCCTTTGACATGTAAACTGACTACAGCGGAAGTAAAGAAGTTCTTTGACAAGCCTATGCAAGTTCCACAGTGGCCCTGTCATGCTCAGTCAATAGAGAGGTGTGTGAACCAAGTCACAGAGGCAGCAGGCAGGGTGTATACACATGAGAAACGTGAGGGCTATATCAGAGGCCAAGAAGCAAGTCGACGGCTGATGTCCAAGAACGAATCAAAGCAAGACTTGATGAAACCTGTTGTTTAAATATTTTTTTTACTGATGTCATTACTTTCTAATGTTGTTTTATGATTACAAGGATATGTTTTATGATTACTAGGATATGTTTTATGCAGAGAAACTAAAATTTTTATAGCATTACCTGACATTTTGAGAAGCTAAAATTAATAAATGTTGTTTTCCGAGAGCAATTTATGTGCTTTTTAATCAAACGTAGATTTACCAAGCTAAGTGTTGAGCAATCACAAAAATAATAGCAGATTTGAATTCTTCACATCCAAAAACATATTTTTAAAACCCCTCAGTGAAGGAATTGGCAAAAATTAATTTTCACCTCCCAAATTGATACACCCTATTGGGATATCTCAGACAAAATAAAATGCATGTGTTTTGACACCACAGCATTGAATACAGGTCGTAGAAATGGTGCCTGTGTTCTTCTAGAACAGAAAATGAACAAACGTATGCTGTGGCTGGTCTGCAGACATCACATACTAGAAATAGTGTTAGAAGGTGTTGTTTTGCATTCATTGCCTGCATCATCAGGACCTGATATTGCAATTTTCAAACGATTTAGAATGAAATGGTCAAAATTAGACACAAAAAACTACAGAACAGCATTAGATGACCCAAATACCATACCCAGTATTACTGATATAAAAGCAGAAGTGAGTTGAGTTTGCTACCACTCAACTTGAAGAACATCAACCTCGTGACGATTACAAAGACTTGCTGGAATTGACAATCATTTTCCTTGGTGGAGTACCAAAGAAAGGAGTTTCATTCAGAAGACCAGCTGGCGCTCACCGAGCAAGATGGATGGTAAAAGTCATTTATGCCATGAAAATTTGGTTGTTTAAAACACAATTTAAATTAACACCCAGAGAAGAAAAAGGCCTTAGAGATATCTACCTCTTTGCTGTACACATATATGTTAAATCCTGGTTTACAGCGTCAGTTTCAGTTCTCGCTCCTCGTCTCGATTTAGAGATGTTGAAGAAACTGCAAATGTACAAACTAAAAGATGAACGCATTGCAACTGTTGCCCTGAAGAAAATGATAAATCATTTATGGTATCTTTCAGAGGAGTTAATAGCATTTGCTTTCTTTGATGATGGCGTGCTACACCAAACTAAAAACTGAATGAAGCAAGCATTGCAAAACGGCGCCGAACCAAATCCAGAGAAAAAAGCGGTTATTGACCCTGAAGTTATTGAAAACAGAGAACTTGAAGACTTTGTTAGTGCAAATACAAAAGAATTTTTTAATAGACTTGGTTTACCATCAACGTTTCTTAATAAGAACTCTGAAGAGTGGAATGAAGATGACTGCTAAAACAACGTAAAACAAGTCATAAGAAAAATTCAAGTTGTTAATGACAATGCAGAAAGAGGAGTTAGATTAGTCGATTAATACAACAAACTAATCACAAATGATGAAGAACAGAAACAGTATCTCCTCCAAGTGGTAAAGAAATATAGAGCTGCTCTTCCAAATAAAAACAAGAAGACAATATCATCATTAAGAAATTAACAGTGACATATAATGAACAAAAGGTTATTATTATTACGGAAGTCTTATTATTATTACAGAAGAACTGTCAATTTGAAAATGTAGAGTGGTTATGATAGGCCTACCGGGGAATTTCCACTTAAAACAAAAGGTAACGCGCCGTATGCTTTACCTCAAGGGTGGTGTGGAAACAGCATATATTTCTTATTTTGTGTCTGATTTTCAACTTATGGTAGCGACCCCTAAAAATTAATTTTTTTAATTCAAAATTTGCAGGCATTACTTTTTTACCAAATTAAACATAATCAGAGGGTGGCCCGAAAAAAATTCCTAAAAAAATTTTTCGGTCAATTTTTGAATCACATGTGTTGTGTATTTTGTTTTATATAGAATTCTTTTGTACTATCTGTATTATTTTTGATACGTATATATACATATGTTAAATAACACTATTTATTCCTGTTTTTAATGCAATTCTCCTCTACTGCTGTAATATTTTTTATGTAAATATATATAACTCGTATTATCAATATTTTTGCACCTAATATGGAGACATATTTTGTATTTCAATATATATTAAATAGTCAGAACGCTGTAGCTGTGTTTTATTTGTACCATTCAAACAAACATCATTGGAAATGAAGGGAATATATACTGTATATAAGCGATACAGTGTGTGTGTGTGTGTGTGTGTGTGCTTGAGGCATATCGATGGTAATTTATATGCACGTAAATAACTGTACGCCCTATACGACTGGCTGTGAGGTGAACGGTTGCCTTCTAAGTCTGATGGCTGTGATGCTGAAGACACCATTATGCGATGCTCCATGGATACGAACGGATGGATCTTCTCTCTATTATAATAAGATTTAAAGATATATTTGTATATTAAGACAAAAGATTTGGTTTTGGTTCAGATTTGGTTCACCATATTTCAGTTTTTGATTAAAAGAGCGCCTAGCCACCAATACATTACGATGCTGAGGAAATCAAAATGCTTTGAGACACCGCAGTGAAAGAATATCTCTACTCCTTCTGGTGTTTAGGCTACCCACATACCCACATGCATATATATATATATATATATATTTTTTTTTGGCCTGAGCATCCAGGTTAGGTTACCCCTTGGAGTTCACATACATACAACTCATGTATGTATATATATATATATATATATATATATATATATCAGGGATGGGAACTGATAAATTTTTAAGTCCAGTTTTCGATTTCAGTTTAAATTTGTAAAAATATCGATTTCAGTTTCGATTTAAGTTTTTAATGTTTTTTCGATTTGAGTTTATTTTTCGATTCAAGTTTTATATTTTTCGGTTCGATTCAGTTTAAATTTCTATTCCAGTCTTTTTTTCAGATTTCTTTAAGAATTTCTTTGTACTATTTATATTATTTTTTGGGGAGTACCCTATTGACAAATTCAGATTTAATTTTATATTTGTGTTTGCATTCGATTCCTGTTTTCCAAAGAGAGAATGAATCTGAAAAGAGAGAAAAGCCGTTCCACACTAACGTTCCGTTAGTGTGGAAAAGCTTTTTTCTCTTTTCAAATTGATTTTAAGTCAATATTTTATATATTTTATACATGTTGTGGGCTTTAAAATTTAAAAAGTGTACGAATTAATAAAACATTTCGAATTGAAAGTTTTTTGTCAAATAAAACTATGTGAAAGAAATGAAGCGAATAAGTAAAAAAAAAAAAATGAGTATTTCGTGCTGATTCAGTTGGCTATAGATGCTTACATGTTTAATCATGTTTAATAAAAGCCGTTCCACATCGAATTAAAGAAAAAATGGATATTTCAAATACATTCAAATGTTAAGTCGCAAAAAAAGGAAAATAATTCACGTTATTTATCCTTTTTTGCAATCCAAATGCTCCTCAAAACTGAAACGCAAAACTTATTTTTAATCTATTCGAATTCAGATTTCAGTTTTTGATTGTTTGTCAATTTCAGTTCGAATTTCAATTTTAGTTGTCAGAATTTTTTTCAATTCGAGTTTTTTCCGCTTTCACTTCATAAAATAATATCAGTTTTCTCAGTTTATCGATTCCAGTTCGATTCAGTTTTCCATCCCTGATATATATATATATATATATATATATATATATATATATTATATATTATATATATAAGACGCTTTGCTATACACAGAGATGGGCACCGTTACTCAAAATTGGCGAGCGTTACCGTTACTCGTTACTCTCTTAAAATGACCCCGGCGATACCGATACATCGTTACTTTGAAAATATCTTAAGACGATACCGATACTCATTACAGTAACGTCGTTACTTTCGTTACTCGTTACATTGGTAAATTCATATATCATAATTGTATATCGTAATTAGAATATTAAAGCAAGTATAAAAAGTATGTAAAAACAAACGCAACTGTTTTTAGATAAATGGAGGTTTATTTCTGACAAACAATGATAACGACATTTTTGACAAAAAAATATTATTTGAATAACAGAAAATTAAACATAGAAGTAAACAGAAACATTTCAATAGCAGCTGATGTAAAATAATAAAAAACATTTCCAAAAATATATTCTAGCTGAGAGGTATAGGATTAAATTTTAAGTGTAGCTAGGAGCCTAGGGTTTCCTTTTAGCATTACTAATTTTTCGAACGTGTCGGAAAGATTTCCTCTCTTAGGGGCATGAATATGTCCTGCATAGCTGAAGAGACGCTCAACAGGAGCCGAGGAAGGAAGTGGAGTATTGTACTTGAGGAAGAGCTTCTTAATTGAAGGATAGCCATCAAGTGACTGCAGCTGCAGTGCAGTGCTGTCATCATTGAAGTATTTCAACACTTCCATCTCTGATGCTGTGGTGTCTTCTTTCTTGACGTCAGCAGGAGCATGACCATATTCAAAGAAATCGTCGCTACTGCTATGAGCACCATCATCTGTCTTAGCTGGCTCCTCAGGTGATCTGTCACTGTCACTTTCATTTTTAATTGCTGATAGCAGCATGTTTTGCACCATTTTTCTACATGCCTCATTGTTTGTTCGCTCGCTTATAGTGAGCCACTTGCACTTGAAGTGTGGATTTGTTAATGCAGCAATAATTGCAACATTGGCATCTCTGTCAAGTTCCAGGAATTTCTTGAATCGATTTCTGAATCCACTACTTAATGCTTCTACTAATGGGTGGCTGTATCTCAATGATGATAGAGCAATTCTTTCAAGTTTTTTCTCAACAGCAAAGAGAGTAGGGATAAGACAACCGTAGTAGCAGTTCTGATCTCCTTGAAGGCGATCCAGTGCCACAGCCAAGGGTTTTACCACAGTAGTGTATTCTTTTAGGTACTCAATCTCCGACTCCTTGAATGCGGGCAGCTTTAAAGCACACATGAGTTCATTCAATTTAGCTTTATTACTCAGAAGCAGTACAAGACTGTCATGCAGGCTATTCCACCGCGTAGGATACGGGAGTCTCAACTGACAGTTTAATACACTGGATATTACTTCGGATGTTTTTGGTTTACCCGAACAATTCCATAGGGCAGAACATTTGCCCATAGCCGAGAGGTGGATCTTTGGACTTGACCTGTTAAGGATTTTTTCAAATCTGTTGTACAAACAAGGCTAATGGTATGCGATGCACACCTTTTGTGGCTTGGAAGAAGAATGGTATCATCTGTAGAATCGGTTTCTCTTATTTTTATTGATTCTGCAGGTTCATCTTCTCTTGTTTCATCTTGGCATTCATCTTGGTCTTCATCATCACACGCTTCTCTAGGAATTTTAAGGTCGATCCCATATTCCTTGAATGCTTTTACAAAATTTGCACCATTATCGGTGACCGTGGCTATAATTTTGCTCTCAGGGATAAAAAATTCTCTTCTAATATCGTCGAGCATTTCTGCTATTCGGTCAAATGTGTGGCTCCCTGTGAATCGTTTACACGCAAGAGTAGCACTGCATCTTTCCAAGGTCCGCTGATCCAGCTGTAAAAAAATATTAAAGCATAAGACTTATGAATTTCAAATTTTATGCAGTGTAAATAAATCATTTACATATTATGCGATATTTTTTTCTACTTAAATATACAGTATTTGTAATATTAATAATAATTTCCAAAAGATAAAATATTTGTAATATGAATAATATTCTAAGAATGACATACCCAGTGTGCAGTTACGCCATGAAACTTTTATGTTTTGTGGACCATATGTCAGCTGTGGTACAGATATACCGCTGCTCAGAAAGTGTTGCAGAGATCTTCTCACGAACAAAGGATGTCATGTCATTTAATCTGCGACCAAGTGAGCGTCTTGATAAAACTTCAAGTCCTGGAGCAATATCTGTAATAAAAATTATCGACTATAGTCCAAATGAAGAAATCATAAAATATTAGCTGGTAGCTACAATGGAATGACTACACCACCAAAAACAATACATCATTTAGATGTAGCACAGAAAAGGGGTCTTTGTGTCATGACTAGAGACTGGATTTTGCCCTTTTGGCCTTTTTTATTCCCGTTTATAGATTCATAGGCTTCTTTTAGAGAAATCCATTTCGGGACCGTGGGATGTATATAATTAAATGTTATAGTGCCTATAAACGCCTATTTTGATGGTCAGTGCCTAATTTTAAAATACGTGCCTATATATGCCTTTTTTAATTTTATTGTACTAAGTAAAGCAAAATAACTCGCATTTTTTTAAAACTTGTAAGCCTAAATAGGGCAGGTGATGGATATATATATATATATATATATATATATATATATATATATATATATATATATATATATATATATATATATATACTGATACACCTATTATATATATATAAAAATATAATAATCAACATTACAATTAGAAAACAATGAACACATACCCTTAAATAGGTCCTTGAATTTAGCATTCTCTACAACAGAGAGAGGTAGCATCGTATCTACGATGAAGTCCACAATCTTCTTGTCAAACTGTGACTGGCTAACTGCACACTGCTGCTTTCTTCCAAATGGCAAGAGAGTTTGATGGCATCGCTGCTTGCTGGTATTGGGGGCGCTGCTGCTGGAACTCTCGCGCTGCTTTGACCGCTTGCTGCGGTAACCATCAAAGTCCTTTTCAAGTTCGGAATGGCGGCGCTGTAATGAAGAGTAATTGTTTACAAATGGTTGTTTGAAATATAATACGTAACACGAACTGTTATATTATAGAAACAATTTCATAGTGAATGTTCAAACTTAATGGGAATGTTTCTCGCCCCCCCCACAATATTTTGTTGCACACTTGGTATAAATGCTGGCTATGGGACTGAAATACATACATAAATACATAAAATGTTTTAACGTGCATGGCAACAGGCCCAAAGAGGCCCTTCGAGGCCATGCACGGAAATCAACCTATCATACCAATATGTTTGATTCCTATTACTACTACTTGTTACTATTAACATTACTATTGTTATATAAATTGCTATTGTCCCGTTATTCAATTATATTTTTTTTATAAAGTTAGAGCATATTATCGAGTTATATCTTTATTAATTCATTTTTTCTAATGTGTTAAAACTACAGTATAAGGATCACACGAATCAGTTTATTTCTAATTGTTGAAATAAAAATACACGCCGTAAAATTTAACATTTTCAAGTAAGAGTTGCCTATTACTAATAATATGGTCATATTATCTAATTGAAATCGGCAGAAAACCTACTCAGCCAAAACACATGTCGTGCTTTAGTAAGGAAGCCACGTATGTGTCATAATGTGTGTGTGTGTGTGTGTGTGTGTGTGTGTGTTTTTTTGTGGGTTAGTGATGATATATCAAGGCCAGATTGAAGGGGGGGGGGTATTAAGTGTGCCCCCTCCCCCGAAATCACTCCATAAGAAATATGTGTCATAATGTGTGTGTGTGTGTGTGTTTTTTTTGTGGGTTAGTGATGATATATCAAGGCCAGATTGAAGGGGGGGGGGTATTAAGTGTGCCCCCTCCCCCGAAATCACTCCATAAGAAATAGATTGCATATAGGAAATAATTTCGTTTTCAACTATTACATCATCTTATTGAGATTTTATATGCAAATGCATGTTGATATATTGTTAATCTCTTGAAAATGGTAAATTTGTTTACATTTATGCTGACTTATTGCAATTGTTTATGTTCGAATCAGTATCTCAGGTTGTAAATTATAAGTGCAGCTGTTATTGTGTTGAATACAAGTATGAATTGGTCAAATGGTATTTTGAGAATGCGATATGATCTCCAATAGTTGATTTGATTTGAGGTCTCCAATTTCCATCCGGCCCTGATATACATGTAATTAAGGTAAATACCGAGCAAAATGTTTGCTACATTTCAAGATAACGTAATATTAGATATTAGATCTGATCTGATAATATTATATTATTATACAGCACTAAGCTATATACCAGTGGCTCCCAACCTGGGGTCCCCGGACCCCTGGGGGTCCGCGAAGGTAGTGCTGGGGGTCCGTGAGCTTTCAATATTTCGAAAGGCTCCAATGGAAATCGTACATTTACCCACGATAAGGGCACTCAGGCTAAAATTTCAAGTTTCCTTGCTCTTGGCTGGAATTATTAATACTTTTTTAATACACTGTTTTTTTAATTGCATACTCAGTTATATGTCTTTTATTTGATAGTGAAAAATGGGAAAACGAGTTAATTATTAGTTAATAAAAACAATTTGTTGGGTAGACGGAATCTTTCAAAAATATGCGGTCCGTGGGAAAAAAATAAAAATAAAAGGGGTCCTTGGTGGTGAAAAGGTTGGGAACCACTGCTATATACAGTAGCTCCTTAGTACTCGGTAACGCGACCGTTATTTGTTATTTTCGTATAAATTGGTGAAATTCATGTGAAAACAAATTTATGTTTACAAATTACACGCTACATCTTACATGTAAATATATTATATAAATTATAATAAATATACATTAGATTTTACTCACCTTTATGTGTTTTTTCAAATTAGAACAAGTAGATAACTAGATATATCAGCTCTGAGAACAACTTGTTCTTTATTAGGGCACAAGAGACAGAGGCACTTTAAAGCATTGCCGTTCCTTCTAACGATCGAGAAAAACTTCTTCGATGTAATAAGCTGTGATTTTACCCAACTATGTGCCGAAACATCTTCGAGGAAATCAGATGTGTCGTCATCCTTCGAAGAAGAAGCTGACGAAAGGTATTCCATGTTTGACAACTTTAAACAAAGGAGATGCACACCGCACGAGTGCTACACTATAACTGAGCTCTACCGGCAACAAGACGGATGCAACGTGACAAGGACTGAACAAGTTCTAACAAGTATGAACTGTATGATACGCCGCCGAAAGATGTATTTGTACTTTTCACACATAAAAAACACTATGTATGCAAAAAATTAATGGAAAAAGTCGATTTTTTCCATGTTTTAAGATCCAATTTTTAGACAATCTTTAATGTAGCCCTAAAATATTGTAAAAGTGAATGAAATTCATGAAATGATATATACCAACATTAAATACTATGCAAATTTTAGCTTAAAAATCGCATCATTTAGCCTAGTGAAATGTTTGGACGATTTTTGTCTAGTTTTCGATATATATTGTACAAAACTATAAACTAAAGCACATTATAGCCAAAAATTAGTAATTCCAGTTAAATATTTTGAAAAAAATTCAACCGTATAGATGTTAATTTATACTCCCATTTTCATTTCTAAATCTAAAACTAGGCTAAATGAATATTTAACTGGAATTAGTAATTTTTGGCTATAATGTGCTTTAGTTTATAGTTTTCTACAATATATATCGAAAACTAGACAAAAATCGTCCAAAAATTTCACTAAGTTAATGAAATGAAAATTTTGCACCAAAAAGTGATTTTCTCCGTGTTTTGAGCACTTTTTGTGCAATTTTCTTATGATAAAACATGAACGTATCTTTCTCAATATTTTTCATTCGAATAAGAAGCTATTGATAAAACACTGCTTTATCTTACTGTTTTCAACAATATAATGCCAAAGTGATTCAAAAATCGACGTAAAATTTCACTGAAATGTCGATCATAGTAAGGCAAAAAATTAACGGAAAAGTCGATTTTTTCCATGTTTTAAGATCCAATTTTTAGACAATCTTTAATGTAGCCCTAAAATATTCTAAAAGTGAATGAAATTCATGAAATGATATATACCAACATTAAATACTATGCAAATTTTAGCTTAAAAATCGCATCATTTAGCCTAGTTTTAGATTTAGAAATGAAAATGGGACTATAAATTAACATCTATACGGTTGAATTTTTTTCAAAATATTTAACTGGAATTAGTAATTTTTGGCTATAATGTGCTTTAGTTTATAGTTTTGTACAATATATATCGAAAACTAGACAAAAATCGTCCAAAATTCCACTAAAATTCGATGTTAATGAAATGAAAATTTTGTACAAAAAGTGATTTTCTCCGTGTTTTGAGCACTTTTTGTGCAATTTTCTTATGATAAAACTTGAACTTATCTTTTTCAATATTTTTCATTCGAATAAGAAACTATTGATAAAAAACTGCTTTATCTTACTGTTTTCAACAATATAATGCCAAAGTAATTCAAAAATCGACGTAAAGTTTCACTGAAATGTCGATCATAGTAAGGCAAAAAATTAACGGAAAAAGTCGATTTTTTCCATGTTTTAAGATCCAATTTTTGGACAATCTTTAATGTAGCCCTAAAATATTGTAAAAGTGAATGAAATTCATGAAATGATATATACCAACATTAAATACTATGCAAATTTTAGCTTAAAAATCGCATCATTTAGCCTAGTGAAATGTTTGGACGATTTTTGTCTAGTTTTCGATATATATTGTACAAAACTATAAAGTAAAGCACATTATAGCCAAAAATTACTAATTCCAGTTAAATATTTTGAAAAAAATTCAACCGTATAGATGTTAATTTATAGTCCCATTTTCATTTCTAAATCTAAAACTAGGCTAAATGAATATTTAACTGGAATTAGTAATTTTTGGCTATAATGTGCTTTAGTTTATATTTTTCTACAATATATATCGAAAACTAGACAAAAATCGTCCAAAAATTTCACTAAGTTAATGAAATGAAAATTTTGTACCAAAAAGTGATTTTCTCCGTGTTTTGAGCACTTTTTGTGCAATTTTCTTATGATAAAACATGAACGTATCTTTCTCAATATTTTTCATTCGAATAAGAAGCTATTGATAAAACACTGCTTTATCTTACTGTTTTCAACAATATAATGCCAAAGTAATTCAAAAATCGACGTAAAATTTCACTGAAATGTCGATCATAGCAAGGCAAAAAATTAATGGAAAAAGTCGATTTTTTCCATGTTTTAAGATCCAATTTTTAGACAATCTTTAATGTAGCCCTAAAACATTGTAAAAGTGAATGAAATTCATGAAATGATATATACCAACATTAAATACTATGCAAATTTTAGCTTAAAAATCGCATCATTTAGCCTAGTTTTAGATTTAGAAATGAAAATGGGACTATAAATTAACATCTATACTCTTGTGCTCAGATGACAGTGAGGAGAGGAGAGCTGGTGTCCAAAAGATTGTTGACATGAGGGGTGGAGATGATGACACACTTGGAGATCTTTCTGTACGTCCCAGGAAGACACCTTCCATCCATCAACCCCAGTGCTTCTTCCGTGTTGGAGCTGACAGACTGGTCTGACGGGGTATTTGAACCTCCTTTGACATGTAAACTGACTACAGCGGAAGTAAAGAAGTTCTTTGACAAGCCTATGCAAGTTCCACAGTGGCCCTGTCATGCTCAGTCAATAGAGAGGTGTGTGAACCAAGTCACAGAGGCAGCAGGCAGGGTGTATACACATGAGAAACGTGAGGGCTATATCAGAGGCCAAGAAGCAAGTCGACGGCTGATGTCCAAGAACGAATCAAAGCAAGACTTGATGAAACCTGTTGTTTAAATATTTTTTTTACTGATGTCATTACTTTCTAATGTTGTTTTATGATTACAAGGATATGTTTTATGATTACTAGGATATGTTTTATGCAGAGAAACTAAAATTTTTATAGCATTACCTGACATTTTGAGAAGCTAAAATTAATAAATGTTGTTTTCCGAGAGCAATTTATGTGCTTTTTAATCAAACGTAGATTTACCAAGCTAAGTGTTGAGCAATCACAAAAATAATAGCAGATTTGAATTCTTCACATCCAAAAACATATTTTTAAAACCCCTCAGTGAAGGAATTGGCAAAAATTAATTTTCACCTCCCAAATTGATACACCCTATTGGGATATCTCAGACAAAATAAAATGCATGTGTTTTGACACCACAGCATTGAATACAGGTCGTAGAAATGGTGCCTGTGTTCTTCTAGAACAGAAAATGAACAAACGTATGCTGTGGCTGGTCTGCAGACATCACATACTAGAAATAGTGTTAGAAGGTGTTGTTTTGCATTCATTGCCTGCATCATCAGGACCTGATATTGCAATTTTCAAACGATTTAGAATGAAATGGTCAAAATTAGACACAAAAAACTACAGAACAGCATTAGATGACCCAAATACCATACCCAGTATTACTGATATAAAAGCAGAAGTGATTGAGTTTGCTACCACTCAACTTGAAGAACATCAACCTCGTGACGATTACAAAGACTTGCTGGAATTGACAATCATTTTCCTTGGTGGAGTACCAAAGAAAGGAGTTTCATTCAGAAGACCAGCTGGCGCTCACCGAGCAAGATGGATGGTAAAAGTCATTTATGCCATGAAAATTTGGTTGTTTAAAACACAATTTAAATTAACACCCAGAGAAGAAAAAGGCCTTAGAGATATCTACCTCTTTGCTGTACACATATATGTTAAATCCTGGTTTACAGCGTCAGTTTCAGTTCTCGCTCCTCGTCTCGATTTAGAGATGTTGAAGAAACTGCAAATGTACAAACTAAAAGATGAACGCATTGCAACTGTTGCCCTGAAGAAAATGATAAATCATTTATGGTATCTTTCAGAGGAGTTAATAGCATTTGCTTTCTTTGATGATGGCGTGCTACACCAAACTAAAAACTGAATGAAGCAAGCATTGCAAAACGGCGCCGAACCAAATCCAGAGAAAAAAGCGGTTATTGACCCTGAAGTTATTGAAAACAGAGAACTTGAAGACTTTGTTAGTGCAAATACAAAAGAATTTTTTAATAGACTTGGTTTACCATCAACGTTTCTTAATAAGAACTCTGAAGAGTGGAATGAAGATGACTGCTAAAACAACGTAAAACAAGTCATAAGAAAAATTCAAGTTGTTAATGACAATGCAGAAAGAGGAGTTAGATTAGTCGATTAATACAACAAACTAATCACAAATGATGAAGAACAGAAACAGTATCTCCTCCAAGTGGTAAAGAAATATAGAGCTGCTCTTCCAAATAAAAACAAGAAGACAATATCATCATTAAGAAATTAACAGTGACATATAATGAACAAAAGGTTATTATTATTACGGAAGTCTTATTATTATTACAGAAGAACTGTCAATTTGAAAATGTAGAGTGGTTATGATAGGCCTACCGGGGAATTTCCACTTAAAACAAAAGGTAACGCGCCGTATGCTTTACCTCAAGGGTGGTGTGGAAACAGCATATATTTCTTATTTTGTGTCTGATTTTCAACTTATGGTAGCGACCCCTAAAAATTAATTTTTTTAATTCAAAATTTGCAGGCATTACTTTTTTACCAAATTAAACATAATCAGAGGGTGGCCCGAAAAAAATTCCTAAAAAAATTTTTCGGTCAATTTTTGAATCACATGTGTTGTGTATTTTGTTTTATATAGAATTCTTTTGTACTATCTGTATTATTTTTGATACGTATATATACATATGTTAAATAACACTATTTATTCCTGTTTTTAATGCAATTCTCCTCTACTGCTGTAATATTTTTTATGTAAATATATATAACTCGTATTATCAATATTTTTGCACCTAATATGGAGACATATTTTGTATTTCAATATATATTAAATAGTCAGAACGCTGTAGCTGTGTTTTATTTGTACCATTCAAACAAACATCATTGGAAATGAAGGGAATATATACTGTATATAAGCGATACAGTGTGTGTGTGTGTGTGTGTGTGTGCTTGAGGCATATCGATGGTAATTTATATGCACGTAAATAACTGTACGCCCTATACGACTGGCTGTGAGGTGAACGGTTGCCTTCTAAGTCTGATGGCTGTGATGCTGAAGACACCATTATGCGATGCTCCATGGATACGAACGGATGGATCTTCTCTCTATTATAATAAGATTTAAAGATATATTTGTATATTAAGACAAAAGATTTGGTTTTGGTTCAGATTTGGTTCACCATATTTCAGTTTTTGATTAAAAGAGCGCCTAGCCACCAATACATTACGATGCTGAGGAAATCAAAATGCTTTGAGACACCGCAGTGAAAGAATATCTCTACTCCTTCTGGTGTTTAGGCTACCCACATACCCACATGCATATATATATATATATATATTTTTTTTTTGGCCTGAGCATCCAGGTTAGGTTACCCCTTGGAGTTCACATACATACAACTCATGTATGTATATATATATATATATATATATATATATATATATATCAGGGATGGGAACTGATAAATTTTTAAGTCCAGTTTTCGATTTCAGTTTAAATTTGTAAAAATATCGATTTCAGTTTCGATTTAAGTTTTTAATGTTTTTTCGATTTGAGTTTATTTTTCGATTCAAGTTTTATATTTTTCGGTTCGATTCAGTTTAAATTTCTATTCCAGTCTTTTTTTCAGATTTCTTTAAGAATTTCTTTGTACTATTTATATTATTTTTTGGGGAGTACCCTATTGACAAATTCAGATTTAATTTTATATTTGTGTTTGCATTCGATTCCTGTTTTCCAAAGAGAGAATGAATCTGAAAAGAGAGAAAAGCCGTTCCACACTAACGTTCCGTTAGTGTGGAAAAGCTTTTTTCTCTTTTCAAATTGATTTTAAGTCAATATTTTATATATTTTATACATGTTGTGGGCTTTAAAATTTAAAAAGTGTACGAATTAATAAAACATTTCGAATTGAAAGTTTTTTGTCAAATAAAACTATGTGAAAGAAATGAAGCGAATAAGTAAAAAAAAAAAAATGAGTATTTCGTGCTGATTCAGTTGGCTATAGATGCTTACATGTTTAATCATGTTTAATAAAAGCCGTTCCACATCGAATTAAAGAAAAAATGGATATTTCAAATACATTCAAATGTTAAGTCGCAAAAAAAGGAAAATAATTCACGTTATTTATCCTTTTTTGCAATCCAAATGCTCCTCAAAACTGAAACGCAAAACTTATTTTTAATCTATTCGAATTCAGATTTCAGTTTTTGATTGTTTGTCAATTTCAGTTCGAATTTCAATTTTAGTTGTCAGAATTTTTTTCAATTCGAGTTTTTTCCGCTTTCACTTCATAAAATAATATCAGTTTTCTCAGTTTATCGATTCCAGTTCGATTCAGTTTTCCATCCCTGATATATATATATATATATATATATATATATATATATATATATATATATATAAGACGCTTTGCTATACACAGAGATGGGCACCGTTACTCAAAATTGGCGAGCGTTACCGTTACTCGTTACTCTCTTAAAATGACCCCGGCGATACCGATACATCGTTACTTTGAAAATATCTTAAGACGATACCGATACTCATTACAGTAACGTCGTTACTTTCGTTACTCGTTACATTGGTAAATTCATATATCATAATTGTATATCGTAATTAGAATATTAAAGCAAGTATAAAAAGTATGTAAAAACAAACGCAACTGTTTTTAGATAAATGGAGGTTTATTTCTGACAAACAATGATAACGACATTTTTGACAAAAAAATATTATTTGAATAACAGAAAATTAAACATAGAAGTAAACAGAAACATTTCAATAGCAGCTGATGTAAAATAATAAAAAACATTTCCAAAAATATATTCTAGCTGAGAGGTATAGGATTAAATTTTAAGTGTAGCTAGGAGCCTAGGGTTTCCTTTTAGCATTACTAATTTTTCGAACGTGTCGGAAAGATTTCCTCTCTTAGGGGCATGAATATGTCCTGCATAGCTGAAGAGACGCTCAACAGGAGCCGAGGAAGGAAGTGGAGTATTGTACTTGAGGAAGAGCTTCTTAATTGAAGGATAGCCATCAAGTGACTGCAGCTGCAGTGCAGTGCTGTCATCATTGAAGTATTTCAACACTTCCATCTCTGATGCTGTGGTGTCTTCTTTCTTGACGTCAGCAGGAGCATGACCATATTCAAAGAAATCGTCGCTACTGCTATGAGCACCATCATCTGTCTTAGCTGGCTCCTCAGGTGATCTGTCACTGTCACTTTCATTTTTAATTGCTGATAGCAGCATGTTTTGCACCATTTTTCTACATGCCTCATTGTTTGTTCGCTCGCTTATAGTGAGCCACTTGCACTTGAAGTGTGGATTTGTTAATGCAGCAATAATTGCAACATTGGCATCTCTGTCAAGTTCCAGGAATTTCTTGAATCGATTTCTGAATCCACTACTTAATGCTTCTACTAATGGGTGGCTGTATCTCAATGATGATAGAGCAATTCTTTCAAGTTTTTTCTCAACAGCAAAGAGAGTAGGGATAAGACAACCGTAGTAGCAGTTCTGATCTCCTTGAAGGCGATCCAGTGCCACAGCCAAGGGTTTTACCACAGTAGTGTATTCTTTTAGGTACTCAATCTCCGACTCCTTGAATGCGGGCAGCTTTAAAGCACACATGAGTTCATTCAATTTAGCTTTATTACTCAGAAGCAGTACAAGACTGTCATGCAGGCTATTCCACCGCGTAGGATACGGGAGTCTCAACTGACAGTTTAATACACTGGATATTACTTCGGATGTTTTTGGTTTACCCGAACAATTCCATAGGGCAGAACATTTGCCCATAGCCGAGAGGTGGATCTTTGGACTTGACCTGTTAAGGATTTTTTCAAATCTGTTGTACAAACAAGGCTAATGGTATGCGATGCACACCTTTTGTGGCTTGGAAGAAGAATGGTATCATCTGTAGAATCGGTTTCTCTTATTTTTATTGATTCTGCAGGTTCATCTTCTCTTGTTTCATCTTGGCATTCATCTTGGTCTTCATCATCACACGCTTCTCTAGGAATTTTAAGGTCGATCCCATATTCCTTGAATGCTTTTACAAAATTTGCACCATTATCGGTGACCGTGGCTATAATTTTGCTCTCAGGGATAAAAAATTCTCTTCTAATATCGTCGAGCATTTCTGCTATTCGGTCAAATGTGTGGCTCCCTGTGAATCGTTTACACGCAAGAGTAGCACTGCATCTTTCCAAGGTCCGCTGATCCAGCTGTAAAAAAATATTAAAGCATAAGACTTATGAATTTCAAATTTTATGCAGTGTAAATAAATCATTTACATATTATGCGATATTTTTTTCTACTTAAATATACAGTATTTGTAATATTAATAATAATTTCCAAAAGATAAAATATTTGTAATATGAATAATATTCTAAGAATGACATACCCAGTGTGCAGTTACGCCCATGAAACTTTTATGTTTTGTGGACCATATGTCAGCTGTGGTACAGATATACCGCTGCTCAGAAAGTGTTGCAGAGATCTTCTCACGAACAAAGGATGTCATGTCATTTAATCTGCGACCAAGTGAGCGTCTTGATAAAACTTCAAGTCCTGGAGCAATATCTGTAATAAAAATTATCGACTATGAGTCCAAATGAAGAAATCATAAAATATTAGCTGGTAGCTACAATGGAATGACTACACCACCAAAAACAATACATCATTTAGATGTAGCACAGAAAAGGGGTCTTTGTGTCATGACTAGAGACTGGATTTTGCCCTTTTGGCCTTTTTTATTCCCGTTTATAGATTCATAGGCTTCTTTTAGAGAAATCCATTTCGGGACCGTGGGATGTATATAATTAAATGTTATAGTGCCTATAAACGCCTATTTTGATGGTCAGTGCCTAATTTTAAAATACGTGCCTATATATGCCTTTTTTAATTTTATTGTACTAAGTAAAGCAAAATAACTCGCATTTTTTTAAAACTTGTAAGCCTAAATAGGGCAGGTGATGGAATATATATATATATATATATATATATATATATATATATATATATATATATATATATACTGATACACCTATTATATATATATAAAAATATAATAATCAACATTACAATTAGAAAACAATGAACACATACCCTTAAATAGGTCCTTGAATTTAGCATTCTCTACAACAGAGAGAGGTAGCATCGTATCTACGATGAAGTCCACAATCTTCTTGTCAAACTGTGACTGGCTAACTGCACACTGCTGCTTTCTTCCAAATGGCAAGAGAGTTTGATGGCATCGCTGCTTGCTGGTATTGGGGGCGCTGCTGCTGGAACTCTCGCGCTGCTTTGACCGCTTGCTGCGGTAACCATCAAAGTCCTTTTCAAGTTCGGAATGGCGGCGCTGTAATGAAGAGTAATTGTTTACAAATGGTTGTTTGAAATATAATACGTAACACGAACTGTTATATTATAGAAACAATTTCATAGTGAATGTTCAAACTTAATGGGAATGTTTCTCGCCCCCCCCACAATATTTTGTTGCACACTTGGTATAAATGCTGGCTATGGGACTGAAATACATACATAAATACATAAAATGTTTTAACGTGCATGGCAACAGGCCCAAAGAGGCCCTTCGAGGCCATGCACGGAAATCAACCTATCATACCAATATGTTTGATTCCTATTACTACTACTTGTTACTATTAACATTACTATTGTTATATAAATTGCTATTGTCCCGTTATTCAATTATATTTTTTTTATAAAGTTAGAGCATATTATCGAGTTATATCTTTATTAATTCATTTTTTCTAATGTGTTAAAACTACAGTATAAGGATCACACGAATCAGTTTATTTCTAATTGTTGAAATAAAAATACACGCCGTAAAATTTAACATTTTCAAGTAAGAGTTGCCTATTACTAATAATATGGTCATATTATCTAATTGAAATCGGCAGAAAACCTACTCAGCCAAAACACATGTCGTGCTTTAGTAAGGAAGCCACGTATGTGTCATAAGTGTGTGTGTGTGTGTGTGTGTGTGTGTGTGTGTGTTTTTTTTGTGGGTTAGTGATGATATATCAAGGCCAGATTGAAGGGGGGGGGGTATTAAGTGTGCCCCCTCCCCCGAAATCACTCCATAAGAAATATGTGTCATAATGTGTGTGTGTGTGTGTGTGTTTTTTTTTGTGGGTTAGTGATGATATATCAAGGCCAGATTGAAGGGGGGGGGGTATTAAGTGTGCCCCCTCCCCCGAAATCACTCCATAAGAAATAGATTGCATATAGGAAATAATTTCGTTTTCAACTATTACATCATCTTATTGAGATTTTATATGCAAATGCATGTTGATATATTGTTAATCTCTTGAAAATGGTAAATTTGTTTACATTTATGCTGACTTATTGCAATTGTTTATGTTCGAATCAGTATCTCAGGTTGTAAATTATAAGTGCAGCTGTTATTGTGTTGAATACAAGTATGAATTGGTCAAATGGTATTTTGAGAATGCGATATGATCTCCAATAGTTGATTTGATTTGAGGTCTCCAATTTCCATCCGGCCCTGATATACATGTAATTAAGGTAAATACCGAGCAAAATGTTTGCTACATTTCAAGATAACGTAATATTAGATATTAGATCTGATCTGATAATATTATATTATTATACAGCACTAAGCTATATACCAGTGGCTCCCAACCTGGGGTCCCCGGACCCCTGGGGGTCCGCGAAGGTAGTGCTGGGGGTCCGTGAGCTTTCAATATTTCGAAAGGCTCCAATGGAAATCGTACATTTACCCACGATAAGGGCACTCAGGCTAAAATTTCAAGTTTCCTTGCTCTTGGCTGGAATTATTAATACTTTTTTAATACACTGTTTTTTTAATTGCATACTCAGTTATATGTCTTTTATTTGATAGTGAAAAATGGGAAAACGAGTTAATTATTAGTTAATAAAAACAATTTGTTGGGTAGACGGAATCTTTCAAAAATATGCGGTCCGTGGGAAAAAAATAAAAATAAAAGGGGTCCTTGGTGGTGAAAAGGTTGGGAACCACTGCTATATACAGTAGCTCCTTAGTACTCGGTAACGCGACCGTTATTTGTTATTTTCGTATAAATTGGTGAAATTCATGTGAAAACAAATTTATGTTTACAAATTACACGCTACATCTTACATGTAAATATATTATATAAATTATAATAAATATACATTAGATTTTACTCACCTTTATGTGTTTTTTCAAATTAGAACAAGTAGATAACTAGATATATCAGCTCTGAGAACAACTTGTTCTTTATTAGGGCACAAGAGACAGAGGCACTTTAAAGCATTGCCGTTCCTTCTAACGATCGAGAAAAACTTCTTCGATGTAATAAGCTGTGATTTTACCCAACTATGTGCCGAAACATCTTCGAGGAAATCAGATGTGTCGTCATCCTTCGAAGAAGAAGCTGACGAAAGGTATTCCATGTTTGACAACTTTAAACAAAGGAGATGCACACCGCACGAGTGCTACACTATAACTGAGCTCTACCGGCAACAAGACGGATGCAACGTGACAAGGACTGAACAAGTTCTAACAAGTATGAACTGTATGATACGCCGCCGAAAGATGTATTTGTACTTTTCACACATAAAAAACACTATGTATGCAAAAAATTAATGGAAAAAGTCGATTTTTTCCATGTTTTAAGATCCAATTTTTAGACAATCTTTAATGTAGCCCTAAAATATTGTAAAAGTGAATGAAATTCATGAAATGATATATACCAACATTAAATACTATGCAAATTTTAGCTTAAAAATCGCATCATTTAGCCTAGTGAAATGTTTGGACGATTTTTGTCTAGTTTTCGATATATATTGTACAAAACTATAAACTAAAGCACATTATAGCCAAAAATTAGTAATTCCAGTTAAATATTTTGAAAAAAATTCAACCGTATAGATGTTAATTTATACTCCCATTTTCATTTCTAAATCTAAAACTAGGCTAAATGAATATTTAACTGGAATTAGTAATTTTTGGCTATAATGTGCTTTAGTTTATAGTTTTCTACAATATATATCGAAAACTAGACAAAAATCGTCCAAAAATTTCACTAAGTTAATGAAATGAAAATTTTGCACCAAAAAGTGATTTTCTCCGTGTTTTGAGCACTTTTTGTGCAATTTTCTTATGATAAAACATGAACGTATCTTTCTCAATATTTTTCATTCGAATAAGAAGCTATTGATAAAACACTGCTTTATCTTACTGTTTTCAACAATATAATGCCAAAGTAATTCAAAAATCGACGTAAAATTTCACTGAAATGTCGATCATAGTAAGGCAAAAAATTAATGGAAAAAGTCGATTTTTTCCATGTTTTAAGATCCAATTTTTAGACAATCTTTAATGTAGCCCTAAAATATTGTAAAAGTGAATGAAATTCATGAAATGATATATACCAACATTAAATACTATGCAAATTTTAGCTTAAAAATCGCATCATTTAGCCTAGTTTTAGATTTAGAAATGAAAATGGGACTATAAATTAACATCTATACTCTTGTGCTCAGATGACAGTGAGGAGAGGAGAGCTGGTGTCCAAAAGATTGTTGACATGAGGGGTGGAGATGATGACACACTTGGAGATCTTTCTGTACGTCCCAGGAAGACACCTTCCATCCATCAACCCCAGTGCTTCTTCCGTGTTGGAGCTGACAGACTGGTCTGACGGGGTATTTGAACCTCCTTTGACATGTAAACTGACTACAGCGGAAGTAAAGAAGTTCTTTGACAAGCCTATGCAAGTTCCACAGTGGCCCTGTCATGCTCAGTCAATAGAGAGGTGTGTGAACCAAGTCACAGAGGCAGCAGGCAGGGTGTATACACATGAGAAACGTGAGGGCTATATCAGAGGCCAAGAAGCAAGTCGACGGCTGATGTCCAAGAACGAATCAAAGCAAGACTTGATGAAACCTGTTGTTTAAATATTTTTTTACTGATGTCATTACTTTCTAATGTTGTTTTATGATTACAAGGATATGTTTTATGATTACTAGGATATGTTTTATGCAGAGAAACTAAAATTTTTATAGCATTACCTGACATTTTGAGAAGCTAAAATAATAAATGTTGTTTTCCGAGAGCAATTTATGTGCTTTTTAATCAAACGTAGATTTACCAAGCTAAGTGTTGAGCAATCACAAAAATAATAGCAGATTTGAATTCTTCACATCCAAAAACATATTTTTAAAACCCCTCAGTGAAGGAATTGGCAAAAATTAATTTTCACCTCCCAAATTGATACACCCTATTGGGATATCTCAGACAAAATAAAATGCATGTGTTTTGACACCACAGCATTGAATACAGGTCGTAGAAATGGTGCCTGTGTTCTTCTAGAACAGAAAATGAACAAACGTATGCTGTGGCTGGTCTGCAGACATCACATACTAGAAATAGTGTTAGAAGGTGTTGTTTTGCATTCATTGCCTGCATCATCAGGACCTGATATTGCAATTTTCAAACGATTTAGAATGAAATGGTCAAAATTAGACACAAAAAACTACAGAACAGCATTAGATGACCCAAATACCATACCCAGTATTACTGATATAAAAGCAGAAGTGATTGAGTTTGCTACCACTCAACTTGAAGAACATCAACCTCGTGACGATTACAAAGACTTGCTGGAATTGACAATCATTTTCCTTGGTGGAGTACCAAAGAAAGGAGTTTCATTCAGAAGACCAGCTGGCGCTCACCGAGCAAGATGGATGGTAAAAGTCATTTATGCCATGAAAATTTGGTTGTTTAAAACACAATTTAAATTAACACCCAGAGAAGAAAAAGGCCTTAGAGATATCTACCTCTTTGCTGTACACATATATGTTAAATCCTGGTTTACAGCGTCAGTTTCAGTTCTCGCTCCTCGTCTCGATTTAGAGATGTTGAAGAAACTGCAAATGTACAAACTAAAAGATGAACGCATTGCAACTGTTGCCCTGAAGAAAATGATAAATCATTTATGGTATCTTTCAGAGGAGTTAATAGCATTTGCTTTCTTTGATGATGGCGTGCTACACCAAACTAAAAACTGAATGAAGCAAGCATTGCAAAACGGCGCCGAACCAAATCCAGAGAAAAAAGCGGTTATTGACCCTGAAGTTATTGAAAACAGAGAACTTGAAGACTTTGTTAGTGCAAATACAAAAGAATTTTTTAATAGACTTGGTTTACCATCAACGTTTCTTAATAAGAACTCTGAAGAGTGGAATGAAGATGACTGCTAAAACAACGTAAAACAAGTCATAAGAAAATTCAAGTTGTTAATGACAATGCAGAAAGAGGAGTTAGATTAGTCGATTAATACAACAAACTAATCACAAATGATGAAGAACAGAAACAGTATCTCCTCCAAGTGGTAAAGAAATATAGAGCTGCTCTTCCAAATAAAAACAAGAAGACAATATCATCATTAAGAAATTAACAGTGACATATAATGAACAAAAGGTTATTATTATTACGGAAGTCTTATTATTATTACAGAAGAACTGTCAATTTGAAAATGTAGAGTGGTTATGATAGGCCTACCGGGAATTTCCACTTAAAACAAAAGGTAACGCGCCGTATGCTTTACCTCAAGGGTGGTGTGGAAACAGCATATATTTCTTATTTTGTGTCTGATTTTCAACTTATGGTAGCGACCCCTAAAAATTAATTTTTTTAATTCAAAATTTGCAGGCATTACTTTTTTACCAAATTAAACATAATCAGAGGGTGGCCCGAAAAAAATTCCTAAAAAAATTTTTCGGTCAATTTTTGAATCACATGTGTTGTGTATTTTGTTTTATATAGAATTCTTTTGTACTATCTGTATTATTTTTGATACGTATATATACATATGTTAAATAACACTATTTATTCCTGTTTTTAATGCAATTCTCCTCTACTGCTGTAATATTTTTTATGTAAATATATATAACTCGTATTATCAATATTTTTGCACCTAATATGGAGACATATTTTGTATTTCAATATATATTAAATAGTCAGAACGCTGTAGCTGTGTTTTATTTGTACCATTCAAACAAACATCATTGGAAATGAAGGGAATATATACTGTATATAAGCGATACAGTGTGTGTGTGTGTGTGTGTGTGTGCTTGAGGCATATCGATGGTAATTTATATGCACGTAAATAACTGTACGCCCTATACGACTGGCTGTGAGGTGAACGGTTGCCTTCTAAGTCTGATGGCTGTGATGCTGAAGACACCATTATGCGATGCTCCATGGATACGAACGGATGGATCTTCTCTCTATTATAATAAGATTTAAAGATATATTTGTATATTAAGACAAAAGATTTGGTTTTGGTTCAGATTTGGTTCACCATATTTCAGTTTTTGATTAAAAGAGCGCCTAGCCACCAATACATTACGATGCTGAGGAAATCAAAATGCTTTGAGACACCGCAGTGAAAGAATATCTCTACTCCTTCTGGTGTTTAGGCTACCCACATACCCACATGCATATATATTATATATATATATATTTTTTTTGGCCTGAGCATCCAGGTTAGGTTACCCCTTGGAGTTCACATACATACAACTCATGTATGTATATATATATATATATATATATATATATATATATATATCAGGGATGGGAACTGATAAATTTTTAAGTCCAGTTTTCGATTTCAGTTTAAATTTGTAAAAATATCGATTTCAGTTTCGATTTAAGTTTTTAATGTTTTTTCGATTTGAGTTTATTTTTCGATTCAAGTTTTATATTTTTCGGTTCGATTCAGTTTAAATTTCTATTCCAGTCTTTTTTTCAGATTTCTTTAAGAATTTCTTTGTACTATTTATATTATTTTTGGGGAGTACCCTATTGACAAATTCAGATTTAATTTTATATTTGTGTTTGCATTCGATTCCTGTTTTCCAAAGAGAGAATGAATCTGAAAAGAGAGAAAAGCCGTTCCACACTAACGTTCCGTTAGTGTGGAAAAGCTTTTTTCTCTTTTCAAATTGATTTTAAGTCAATATTTTATATATTTTATACATGTTGTGGGCTTTAAAATTTAAAAAGTGTACGAATTAATAAAACATTTCGAATTGAAAGTTTTTTGTCAAATAAAACTATGTGAAAGAAATGAAGCGAATAAGTAAAAAAAAAAAATGAGTATTTCGTGCTGATTCAGTTGGCTATAGATGCTTACATGTTTAATCATGTTTAATAAAAGCCGTTCCACATCGAATTAAAGAAAAAATGGATATTTCAAATACATTCAAATGTTAAGTCGCAAAAAAAGGAAAATAATTCACGTTATTTATCCTTTTTTGCAATCCAAATGCTCCTCAAAACTGAAACGCAAAACTTATTTTTAATCTATTCGAATTCAGATTTCAGTTTTTGATTGTTTGTCAATTTCAGTTCGAATTTCAATTTTAGTTGTCAGAATTTTTTTCAATTCGAGTTTTTTCCGCTTTCACTTCATAAAATAATATCAGTTTTCTCAGTTTATCGATTCCAGTTCGATTCAGTTTTCCATCCCTGATATATATATATATATATATATATATATATATATATATATATATATATATATATAAGACGCTTTGCTATACACAGAGATGGGCACCGTTACTCAAAATTGGCGAGCGTTACCGTTACTCGTTACTCTCTTAAAATGACCCCGGCGATACCGATACATCGTTACTTTGAAAATATCTTAAGACGATACCGATACTCATTACAGTAACGTCGTTACTTTCGTTACTCGTTACATTGGTAAATTCATATATCATAATTGTATATCGTAATTAGAATATTAAAGCAAGTATAAAAAGTATGTAAAAACAAACGCAACTGTTTTTAGATAAATGGAGGTTTATTTCTGACAAACAATGATAACGACATTTTTGACAAAAAA
>JAJOZX010018369.1:0-35490 GCA_023014485.1 Bathynomus jamesi
TCTCCGAGCGTGAGACTAACTCAGTTGATCTCAAAAGAAGAACTTGGAGACCGTAAGCCCACTCAAATGCTGAGGCTATGCAGTGCGCTCTAGGCGAACGCGCACAAACCTTCGATAAGGACATCTTTAGACAGTTGTTCTTGCAGAAACTTCCTCCATCAGCTCAGCGTGTCTTGGCCACTATGGATCCTGCTACTCCAGTTGATAACTAGCAGAAACTGCCGACAAAGTAGTGGAGATTGACACAGCTCCGGTCAACAACGTGAACACACAATCGGAACTGGAGTTGAAAGTGAAAGAGTTAAGTCAACGACTCAACCACGTTTGTTCTCTGCTACAAAATCAACGCAAAGAAGCCATTCTCGGTCAAGATTTACGAAGAGGCATCGTTCGAGTTCCGGGAAAATCTGCTTCTACCACGCCAAATTTGGAAAGAAGGCTAGGAAGTGCATCTCCCCTTGCAATTTTTCGTCTGAAACCCCAGCAGCGAGTCCTAATGGCGTCTAGTACTCGCACTGCCAACCTGTTATTCATAAAGGACAGGAACTCTGGTGTCAATTTCTTGGTTGATACCGGAGCGTCAGTCAGTGTATTCCCTCAAAAATCTGTCATACGCACTCGGAATCTCCGCCTCTATACGCTGCTAACGTTCACGCATACCCACGTACGGTACTCAGTCGCGTGAACTAAACTTGGGCCTTCACCGATCCTTCAAGTGGATTTTCATCTGTGCTCAAGTGCGGCATCCATAATCGGCGCTGACTTCCTCCAGCATTTCAAACTCCTGGTGGATCTTGACAAGCGACGCTTATGCGACCAGGCCACACTGCTTTCTGTTCTTGCCAAACAGGTTGCCCTTCCGGACGCCTCGAACTCTGCACTTTCCCTCGTTCCCCCTAATTCCATGTACCAGTGCCTTTTCCAGCGATATCCAGGAATTCTTCAACCGATGCA
The DNA here is from genome assembly GCA_023014485.1 of Bathynomus jamesi. Classification (NCBI taxonomy): domain Eukaryota; kingdom Metazoa; phylum Arthropoda; class Malacostraca; order Isopoda; family Cirolanidae; genus Bathynomus; species Bathynomus jamesi. The sequence goes on from JAJOZX010018369.1 coordinate 955, forward strand.
GATGGGTGATACCATTAAGCACACCATTACCCATCACATTACAACAAAAGGTCCCCCTGTGTTTGCAAAACCCAGACGTCTTGCCCCGGACAAACTGAAAGCTGCCAAATCGGAATTCCAGCTTATGCTGGATCTTGGGATAATAAGACCTTCCAAAGCAGTTGGTCCTCTCCCCTACACCTGGTCCAGAAGAAGTCAGGAGACTGGAGACCATGTGGGGATTACCGGTTTTTGAATTCGACAACCATCCCGGACCGATATCCGGTACCAAATGTCCAAGACTTTACTTCTCTTCTCCACGGCAAATCTATCTTCAGTAAAATAGATCTCGTTAAGGCTTTCCACCACATTCCCGTAGAGCCTTCGGATATTCCCAAGACTGCAGTTTGTACACCATTTGGGTTATTCGAATTTTTGAAGATGCCGTTCGGGCTACGGAATGCTGCGCAAACCTTTCAGAGGTTTATAGATGAGGTCACCAGAGGCTTAGACTTGTTTATGCCTACATCGATGATTTGCTTGTGGCCAGCTCAAAGGAAGAGGAACATAAGGAACATCTTTCACTCCTCTTTCAACGCTTAGAACAATACGGTGTTACTATTAATGCATCTAATGTGTGTTTGCACAGCCAACCTTGAATTTCTTGGTCACACGATTTCGCAGCACGGAATTACCCCCCTTCAGGACAAGTGTGAAGTGATAAAAATTACCCTATGCCAAATAATCAGCGTGAGTTACGGCGGTTTCTAGGTTTGGTAAATTATTACCAGAAGTTCATTAAAAACTGTGCCAGTGTTCTTGCTCCTCTACACGCTATGATCACACACAAACGCAAGGTAACGAAATTGGTATGGTGTAGCGATAGTTTACAGGCGTTCGACAATGCCAAAAATGCTATCAATAGTGCATTGTCTCTGTCATTTCCTATCAGTAATGCCCCCCTAACTCTGACGGTCGATGCATCAGATGTTGCGATCGGTGGGGTGTTGGAACAAACCATTAACGGTCACAAGCACCCATCGCGTTTTACTCGAAAAGCTGCAGCCAGCCCAAACGCGTTATAGTGCTTTCGGACGTGAACTTCTTGCTATTTACTTAAACGTGAAGCATTTTCAACATTTCCTTGAAGGCCGAGAGTTTTGTGTTTTTACCGACCACAAACCTTTGGTCACTGTCTTCAATAAAAACAGCTGTAACCACTCTCCCAGAGTCATCAGGCAACTCGATTATATCTCGCAATTTACCACAGATATCCGCCACATCAAAGGTGTCTTGAACACTCCAGCGGATGCACTCTCAGAGAGAGATTACTTCTGTTACCCTCAGCTCTACACTGTGGAATGCTATTGCACAGGATCAAGATAAGGATACGGAACTACAAGACCTGCTCAGAGAAGACTCCACTCACTCACTTTCCCTCAAGAAAATGAGTATGCCAGGATTGTCTGTGCCCCTCTATTGCGACGTATCAACAGCTGCTATTCGCCCTTATGTCCTCCATGTCACAGAAAAGCAGTCTTCACGGATCTTCATAAGCCCTCCCATCCTGGTATCCGTGCTTCGCAACACCTGGTTACCTCTCGCTTTGTTTGGCCCTCGATGCGGAAGGATGTCAAACATTGGACCAAAACGTGCCTTGCCTGCCAGCGTGCCAAAGTCCAAAGGCACACCAGGTCCCCCTTTGACGCATTTCCGCCCCCATCCCAGCGATTTGAGGTAATTCATGTAGACATTGTTGGCCCTCTTCCAGTGATTCAAGGCCACGTTATCTGCTCACCTGTCTCGACCGCTTTTCCAGGTGGCCTGAAGCCATCCCACTTCCTGATATCCAAGCGGACACTGTTGCAAGAGCCTTTCTTCATGGATGGGTATCAAGATTTGGATTGCCGACAAAAGTCATCACTGACCAAGGTCGCCAATTTGAGTCTTCGCTTTGGAAGAAGTTTACCAGCTTGTTGGGTACAGTACATGCGCATACCTGTGCGTATCATCCGCAAGCTAACGGCCTCGTCGAACGCTTCCATCGCCAGCTGAAGTCATCCCTTATGTGTCACGAAGACTCCCATTGGATGGATAAGCTTCCACTCGTTTTGCTTGGTATTCGCTCTGCATTTAAGAGTGATCTGAAGACTACAGCGGCTGAACTAGTCTATGGAACAACACTGCGGCTACCAGGTGGCTACTTCACTGCAGGGGATAAGTCATGCGATCCTACGGAATTCGCTCAAACACTTTCCTCTCACATGCAGTCCCTTCAGCCTGTTCCCCCTCGATTGACTAGCCAACAGAACATCTTTGTTTCCCCAGCCCTCCAGTCTTGCACCACGTTTTCGTTCGTGTACCTGTCCCAAAACGGCCTCTCCAATGTCCATATGACGGACCCTATGAAGTTCTCCGACGTACGCGCAAATCATTCCTCATCCAGCGCGGTTCCAAGGTCGACAAGGTTTCTATCGATCGTCTTAAGCCTGCGTTTTTGGAATCAACCTTAAACGAGGTACATGTAGCTACCAAAAAGGTTCAGCGGAAATCTGTGTCGTTCGGAACTCTTTGAACTTCCTCTCTGGTGGGGGAGTGTGTAGTGAATACTCTTATTTTAGTTTTAAGATAAATGTTAATTTTACCGTCTTGAATTTCGGAATAGTATAAATTCATTTTAAATTAGTTACCCCATTATAATTCAATTGTGAACCACATTAATACTAATTTTATGTATACTATATTATTTTATTGTATGTAAACATAATTAATTATATATCACAATTGTCAGTTAATTATTTATATTCAAATATTTATTTTAATCTAATACCATGTCCATTTTACAAATAATAATAGAAAACCAAAGGTTATATTTTCCACCTTTGGTACTGTCGCAGTTTCGCCTAACGGACTCAATACGGCTAGTGAGATAATCACTGGTTGGCACTTAACTAGCGGCAGTGCTTATGGCTACATCATCCAGGTTAACCTATACCGGATAGATGCGCTACGGTCCCAAGCCGTAGCTTGCCTAGGCCGACGACGACGACGTAAACCAACACGTGTGACAAATGGTGCTGCCAATGTTTAATGTATTTGAAGTTTTGTGAAACTTTATTACTTTCTCTCACAGAGAAAGTAAAAGTTGGGTGTATGTACCAAAATTTCAATAAATTTAAAATATGTGGTGAAACATTCCTGGCTTCTAATTTCATTAAATAGAATATTTCATATAAATATTTCATTAAATAGAATATATGCTTTCTTTATATCCGAAAAACAACTATAAATAGTTGAATTACTGAGAGTATATTTAAATACAATCTCCTTCAAAATATAAATACACAAGTCAGTTGAATGAACCCTTTAAAACCAAACTGAGACGTCCATAAATAATCATTTAGTCAGTGTAGCAGAAGTTTCTCAGGTAATTTTGAGAAGGAGGACTCAAGAGCAGTAGATCTGTAGTTATCGCTGGATAAAATGTCCCCATATTTATTTTTGACTAGGGGTGTGATACAAAACCACATAAACTGCAGGAATATACTGTAGCTGTGAGCAAGCATGACTGAGAACAGTAATGAAATATGAAGTGTCATCACACCATTAGTATACTTTAAATGCTCATTTGACAGGCCATCTATCCATAGTGAGGCGCCTATCTTTAGCTCTTTAATCAGACTCTTAATTCTAGGCACTGAAGTCCCCATATTTTCACTGGCCCATCCTAATGTCATTTCATTGCAGCCTACATTATGGTTAACTCTCCCCACGCTATTAAGGATGTCTGAGCACTTCGTTCTCAATAACTTGGCTATTTCTACCTCTCCAGAGACCCCATCATTTGGCATTCTTAGAACCCGTTTCTTTCTTGACAATTTTCCAGAATAAGTAAACTGAAGATTCTGGAGTTCTTTGTTTGTACACTTTCGACTTAAAGAATATTACGCACATAGAGAATATATATACCAGTAGCTCTCACCTATCACCTTAAAAAGTTCTTCGAAAGGGTAATTAGAGGCAAAAGTGTTTGTTACCTACAAGAAAAAAATTTACTCAATCCAAGCCAACATGACTTCAGGGTTGGAAGATCATGATTATCACAGCAATATGAAGTTCAACGAAAAGAAATTCGAGTTTATAAGATATGGTAAAAAAAAAAAAAAGAGCTACAGTATAAAGGATGCAAAACACTAAAAGACAGAGATAACACCAGACCCGCCCAACCGAGAAATAAGTTTGACAGAGTAAGAATAAGGATGAGAGATAAGAAATAAATCCAGAATGCTAGTCCTATCTCGAAGGCGATCGGGGATACGAGTAGGGTGCTGTACAATCTGCTCTAGATCAGTCAGGATAGAAAAGTTGTAAGCTTGTTCAACAGGGATTTTAGTGAAATGGGAGGAAAGCCAAAGGTGGCGGTGAACATTGAAATCTCCTAAAATGGAGATTTCAGCAGAGGGAGAGCGGGATAGAATGTATTCCACTTTGGAAGTGAGGTAGTTAAAAAGTTTTGGATAGTCAGTAGAATTAGGAGAAAGGTAAACAGCGCAGATGTATTTAGTTTGGGATTGACATGTAAGCCGAAGCCAGAGGGTTTAGATTCTATAAAATTCAGAAGATTCGAGTTCGGGAATACGAGAACAAGTTAGGTCATTGTGTACATATGTTAACCCCTCCGTCAATGGCCTTGGGCGGTTCGAAGTGACGGGGGTTCTGGTTAGGTGGCAGCAACGGATTTGCTCCCTCTGGGGTAGCTGGTACTGTGTAGGGAATCGCAGTAGTTTCTCTTTACTACTCCCCGATTTCTTCTTGTGGTGGATCGGAGGATTCTGTGAAACTTACTAAATTCCCTATTGGTTCCCCGATTCTTCTTGTAGCATATCGGGAAATTAATTTTTTCTATTTTAAGATTAAGTTCTCTGAATAAAGCAAGGCGCGAAGGAGAAGACAAAGATATTCTTTTACTGTAGTTTACTGCTAAAATGTTACAGGTAATGCTCAGCCTCTAAGTCAGGTCAGACAGAATCAGAATGATCACTGGAGAAATTGTACAAGTTTATATATGCAAATTTTGGTGACATCGTTATTATTTAATGTTGACCTGTTTTGTTTTATATTCTCAATAGGCTGAATTTTTTTGGCAAAATATTTGACGATAAGGTAAATATTTTAGCTGTAACAACGTCTAGACAGATAAGCAAGATATTTGAAGATTAAGCCATATTTTTACTTTAAATTGCATATTGACAAGACCTGATGTTATCATGATCTGACGAGTTTAAATAAAAATGAAATTGAAATATGCATTTTATTACAGATTAAAATTAAACATGCATATGAGTCAAAATTAAATACTTAAAATTTAAATTTAAGTGTTAAACAAAACATGACTTCATCTTTTACAACAAAGAGAGAATGTATAAAGAAAATGAACACTGCAGAATTTAACACGATTACATTATTAAGCGAAATCTAAAAAAAAATGATTAAGTAATTTAAAAAATAAATAATTCATCAATTATTCAGCAGAAATAAAGTAGAAGGAAAATGAAAAATTTATCCGAACTTGCTTTTTATATAAAATTAGTGTTGCGCAAGTTTGGACTTTATATGCAAAAATGAATATAAGAATTATTTAATCATTATTCATTTTTACACATATACGCAACATCAACCTTTGGAGTAAAATTGAGTATAGAGAAAGTAAGAGGGTACAGAAAAGGGGTTGCTGTGAGTTGTCCCAGACGCCTAAGTTTCAGTGATGAAAAGAAGATGAGGTTTAGAGGAGAAGAGATGGTGTTCAACAGATTGAAAATGTGAAAAAAGGCCACGAATGTTGTAGAAGTTTATAAAAAATGAATCAGGCAAAGGCCCTGAACATCTCGCATGGGCGGTAGCAGATCCAGCCCCGCTGCCCGGGTTTGCGTTCGCGGTATCGGCAGCAGGGAGCCAGAAGTGGATACATTTATGGTCCCCTCCCAAGGGGACTCCTAGGCTCCGATGCCATTTTTTTAATTTTAAAAATATTACATAGTGTGTAAAGTGCATGTACGAGTATATGCATTGAGGAATTGGGAGAGAAGTGTGTGTTTGAGAGCATGCTGGACTGCTCACAGGGTAAATGAGACACGGAAAAACATCAGCTGAGGAGGACAGTTTGGGCAAGGACCTTGTAATTTCTGTCTCCCTGATGGATCAAGTTTCGGATTCCACGTTTAGCTGTATGTCAAAAGTGGGGCAACTTGACATTCGTCTGAATGAACAATTCGGACGGAAGTAAAACTAAGGTTTTTAACCGAGATTATATATACATATATATATACGGTATATATATATTATTGGGGTTGTTTAACCTCCTTCGCAACATCTAAGTTCATATGACGGAGGGGACCTACAGCTTTACGTGTGATCCGAACCACAGGTCGCTACATAATCTGGGCGCGGAGGACGGTCTCCCATCCAACTACTCCCCAGACCCAATGTCGCTTAACTTCGCTGATCTCCGGGAGGCGGTGTTAAGATATTGGCCACGACGTAGCGCATATATATATATATATATATCAGTGGCGACTGGCGTATAGGAGCGATGGAGCGGTCGCTCCCCCTTGCTTGAAACGATAAATATTAATTTAACAGATAAAAAATATATTAATTTTAAGATATTAAAAAAAATATTCTTGAAATATATTTTAAAAATTCATGTGGCATATCATGATTCATGAGGCATTTTGAGTAAGCCTTCATACAGTACATAATATTCTAAACTTATAGCATAGCTTCAAACAACAGCGTACCGCTGTTTGAATACAAAATATATTGCAGCCGAATGGAGCGACAGATTTTTCGCTCGAGTAAATATAAATTATATTTTACTGTTGTAATGAAAATATAAGTACAATCGCGAATTTTTTTTATAATAACTTTATTTTTACTAATAGTTACTTCAGTAATAATGATATAAGCCATTTATATGTATTTTATTGAAATTATTACTTATTTGTAATTAACTAGAATTGTGCGTCTGGCATAGCCGCATATGTTAATACAAGTACTCTTGTGAGCGGCAGCTGGATTCGCGCTAGCCTATTGTGAGTCAGTGTTGTCGTACAATTTTATGAAATCGCACCCCCATACATTTATACCACGAGTCGCCACTGATATATATATATATATATATTTATATATATATATATATATATATATATATATATATATATTGGGCTTTTCCGTTCTATGGCCACCAACGAGGTTAGGTTAGGTTAGGTTAGGTCAGGTATGACCAATAATAATGATATGTAATGTAATAAATCGTAAAATTTTTGAAGAATAGACAAATATTTTTTGTTTTTATTTATGTTCATAGCTGTTGTAAATTAATAAAATTTCTCCTACTCAAAATGTACTGATTATTTATTAATAAAAAGTTAAAATAAGTTTAAAAAATATTAATTTATCTCATTTCAATGGTGCCCAATACTGCCCATAGAACGGAAAAGGTCCATATACTCGTATATTATACAGTATATATGTATATATATATATATATATATATATATATATATATCTATATATTATATATCATAATTAAATAGATTTGCAATAAGATACATCGAAATATAATAAATTGAAATAAAGAGCTCTAGCCTGATGGATATAAATTAATTCCCAAAGGCATTTAGAATGGAAGAATAATGAGGTCAGTCTTACTGTTTTTTGCAATCTACTCGTCCACTTACCATATATATATATATATTATATATATATATATATATAAAGTTTGAAATAAAAAATGAAACGAATTCTTTCCACGTATTACGTGGATTTCCGAACATTAACGTCCCAGTATATAGGACAGAAAAAGAAGGATGATGAATATGCCTAACTGTGGGTAGGTAAATATCCAATGAGAAATAGTGATTCCTTGGATATCTTTCAAATGAAAGTTCGAGTAAATGAGAAGAAATTCTTCTAACAATTAAATAGAGATACCGTATCTTTCCTAAAATACATTATTGGTACTCTTACAATGTATATAAACAGTGTATATTCGTTTGAACTATTTTTATTAATAAAAATTTACTACTATGATTTATATTATTTGAGTTGCCATTTTATGTATTTTTAATAGTATTTAGAAAGTGTTCGAGATTTTCTGTCACCAACTGTACGTTTAAACACATTTTTATTTCCACTTTTGGAGCAAGTGTAGTTTACGTTCCTCTACATTATCCTAGTGTAGTTTGCGTTCCTCAACTTTGTCCGCGTATACCTTATCAAATAAAACGTTAAAACTAACAAAAATATTTCGACTTAACCTACCAATCGTGAATTTATATATATATATATATATATATATATATATATAATATGTGTGTGTGTGTGTGTAATTGACAATTCGTTAGGTTAGTCGTAATATTTTCGTTAGTTTTAACGTTTTATTTGATGAATTCATTTACAAAATGTCTTCTAAAGATCCTAGTGTAGTTTACGTTCCCCAACTTTGACCTAGTGTAGTTTATGTCCGCTTTTGCGTCAGAGGGAACGTAAACTACACTTGTTCCTCACTTTTTAAATACATTTAACGCTACGTATGTTTTGCCAGCAATTTATTTCTGAAAAGTTTGAGAGATTTAACAAGTTGAATATAATGTTGGGATCACCTGAAGATCAGGGCCCCCAGCCTTCTTTAGTTAGCCTTATAAGGCTAACTTACAAAAATATCACGACCTAACCTAACCAATCGTTAGGTCAACTGTACGCCCTTGACGATTGGTTAGGTTAGGTCGTGATATTTTCGTTAGTTAGCCTTATAAAGCTAACTAAAGAAGGCTAGGGGCCCTGATCTTCAGGTGATCCTAATGTTGCATTTTAACATGCAGAGGAGTAAAGTAAAGCTAAAAACATTTATTCAGAATTTATTTATAAAACAGGAAGTATGAAGAGAACTTTTAAAAATATTGTAAAACTAAGGTGACCAGAGTCCCGATTTTCGGCGGGACAGTTGCTGAAATTAACATTGAAATATCTGCTTACGATGCCACCAAAACTTGTTTTTTTGAGTATTGCAATTTCAAAATTTTATCAACCACGGCAGGGGGACACCCTCTCACCCACTGGATCCCCCAGTGGGGAATTCAGGATATGTCCCGCTTTTAACTTAAACAAATCTGGCCACTTTATGTAAAACACCTACATTACTAAATTTAACAGCAGTACATCAGACATTTCTAAACTTAAGTCAAAGAAACTCCGAACAGGCTTAGCTATATTAATTCATACTCATATTTGTAAGTAACTAAACTTCTTTGTGTATTTATCACTTTATGCTTAATCTGTTTGACACTATTATGCTATTGGTACTTGTAGGTTATCTCCCCCCGACCAATTTTGACAGAATATTTTCGTTAAAACTAACGAAAATATCACGGGTGCTACTGTAGTATGCGGTCTACCTACGATTGGTTAGGTTTAATCATGATATTTTCGTTAAAATTAACGAAAATATCATGACTAAACCTAACGAATCGTCAAGGGCGATTGACAATGGGATGTAAACAAACAATTAGTAAACAAGATAAGAAGCTATAATTAAAAGGTAGACCGCCGAATCGTAGGTAGACCGCATACTACAGTAGCACCAATATCACGACTTAACCTAACCAATTATCAATGGCGTACAGTTGATATATTATTAATTATAACATTGTTTTTTTCTGGAATAGTATTTACTATTTACTAATAGATCAACTGTACGCCCTTAATAATTGGTTAGGTTAAGTCGTGATATTTTCGTTAGTTTTAACGAAAATATTCTGTCAAAATTGGTGAGGGGGAGATAACCTACAAGTACCATGGTATTTTATATAACAGTGATATAATTTTCTAGTATTAGATAACTATTTATAAGGTATTTATAACTATTTAAAATCAACCACTTTTTTACTTAATTTTTAAAGAGTAATCCTCATGTAAAATGTGAACTGACCTGAACTTAACCAGCGCGCATGCGCAGACAGAGCAGATCCCAAAAATCCATCCGACAGTATTTTCATTCAGAGTAAAGATTTGATGCACGTTCTTCGTTTATGAAAAAGTCATATGCAATAAATAGTAAAACATATTTTTAATACATCCTTTTAAGTTCTTTCATTACTTTTATCTTACGGCAGGCACCTAAGCAATTATAAATGTTTATAATTACATTTAATTGCAAAGTATAAGCATGAAAATGTGTTTATATGCAGTTACTTTATTTTACTTTAATTAAAATCTGAGTTTCATTAGATGGTATGCAATGCATATTATGTAATAGGGTGGAATGAAAAATTTTTTTTTTTTAATTTCAAAATGCTTGGGGTCGGGAAAGTTGTGTATTTATGTGAAACGTACTGTGTGAAATTTTTGTAATCGTACGGCTATAATTAAATTGTGCAGACTGAACTCAAAGTTTTTAAAAATTGGCAAAATTACTAAAATTTCGCCATTTTTATATAAATTTATAAATTTATATAAATTTTGTAATTTAATTTAAAAAAGCTGAAAACAAAAATGATGAAATTTTAGTAATTTTGCCAATTTTTAAAAACCTTGAGTTCAGGGTGCACAATTTAATTATAGCCGGACGATTACAAAAATTTCACATAGTACGTTTCACATAAATACACAACTTTCCCGACCCCAAGCATTTTGAAATTCAAAAAAAAATATTTTTCACTCCACCCTATTATGTAAGTTATGGGACTTCATAAGTAGTATTTATCTGGAAGAATTCATATAGTTTTCACATGTTAAAAACGTTACGACTAAATTACACAGTTAAGAAGAACAAAAACAAAAAGTTACAGAATTATTAAGGAACGAAATAGTGGAAAAGGGTTTCACGTTTGCTACAGCTGAAAAAGTTACGCTGAAGTTGCACACTGAATTCAGGGTTACATAAAGGTTACTTTAAAATATGTAACTGATGTGCATCTTATATGTAAAAACTTTTAGGAGTGTAGAACCACAAGAGGTCGAAGTAAAAATTCACTAGTCACTAGTCATAATAGTAATATTTTAGAGAGAAAACAAAATTATCAAAGATGTGCCATCTTTTACTGGCGTCAAGAAAATGACTAAAAAGTATGTTGCCAAAGTGAATATAAGCTTACATCGAGAAGTTTAAAAAATTTGCCAAAAAAAAGATGCCACTATTTCGAAAAAAAATATCATAATAATAGGCCCCCAGCCTTCTTTAGTTAGCTTTATAATGCTAACTAACGAAAATATCACGACCTAACCTAACCAATCGTCAAGGGCGTACAGTTCACCTAACGAGTGGTTAGGTGAGGTCGTGATATTTTCGTTAGTTAGCCTTATAAGGCTAACTAGAAAATAATGTAGATAAAGAGTATATAACTGCTCCGCATTCCAGAGGAGCCCAAATTATCTATAAATTCCTAAGAGGAGCGGGAGTTTATTTAGCCAATTCTTCGGGGATAAAGATAGGCGATATGGTAAGGACGAAACAAAACGAGTGTATTAATGAACGTAATGTAGTTTACGAGATTCCATGTAAAGGCTGCTCTGCCGTTTATTAAGGGGAGTCAGGGCGCGGCTTACCAAAAAGACTATATGAACATAGACCAGACATGCGTCTACATCGAACATTTAACTCACTCGTCTTGCACGCAGGTAGGTACGGACACCTGCCAAACTGGCAAGAAGCTAAAATCATTCAGAAAGAACTAGATAAGGGGATGAGGCGTGATAAATCATAGAGAGGGATTTATGTGTTTAGCCAAATTAACGGGAAAAATTATGGTGAAGTTAGCAGAAAGGGGCGTGGCCAAGGAGCATCAACAGTAACCAGCCAATCAGGTGAAGCCACGAATGTTCGTCCACTAGGATTGGAAAAATTCGTCTGCATTTAATATTGTGTGTTTAATTTGTGTTGTCATTCTGTGTGAGCAAGGCTTTGTGCCGAAACGTAACGGAATATAACTCCATCTCTTATCTGTCTCTTTTTCTACCACCCTCAAACCGCTAATATATATATATATATATATATGGGCTGAATTTCACAATTAAACACGTGAAATGACTGAATGCTGCAAACTCACAAGGAAAAAGAAAAAGAAAAACGATTCCAAGGCCTTTCGTGTTTTCAGAGCTACATTCATTCCCTGACGAGGTGTAACTCTGAATACACGAAAGGCTTTGGAATCGTTTTTCTTTTTCCTTGTGGTTTGCAGCATATATATATATATATATACACACACACACACACACACACACACACACATATATATATATATATATATATATATATATATATATATACATATATATATATATATATATACATATATATATACACTTGGGTTACTTCAGAAGGGTTCAAAATCGACGTGCTGTCGACCCCTCTGCAACATCCTGCCTCATTTGCGAGATTTGGTGAAAAAGGGAATTGGTTTCCTCTCCCCACCCTGCCTTCGTAGCCACCCACGCATGGCTGGTCAGGGACTTTGCACAAAAACTTATTAAGCTGGTCCTTGAAATCGGAGATTTCTCAGTTCTCTGGGCAGGGTATTGAAGAGTGTCAGGCCTCGTATTCTTAGGGTATTTTCCATGCTCGTTTTCATAGCCCCCTGTCCCACCGCAGCTGGGACAGTTCAAAATCTGCCTCTTCTCTCACTCCAGTTTGTTTCTATTTCATTTCTAAGGTTAGGGACAAAACCCTCGAGTATTTTCCATGTGTATATTATTATGTACCTTTCACGTCTTCTTTCCAAAGAGTAGAGTTTCAGGTTTTGTAGTCGAGACCAGTCGTCTTCATCTTTCACTTCCTCTCTCTTAGACGTAAATGTCCTTTGTATAGACTCTGTGCTTGCAATGTCTAGTTTTCTGTATGGAGTTCTGAGTATTGAGCCATGCTGAATTATGTGTGGGACTAAACTCTTCCATAATTTTAACAGGATGTTTACTTTTCAGCTGTGGAAGCTCCTCCAGATAATTCCCATTACTTTTCTAGCTGTTCTAATTTTAATATTCTAATGCTTTTTGAATTCTGCATCCGATGACATTATACTCCAAGATCCCTGACTCGTGGGTCTGGTGTTATCTCTATCTTTTAGTGTTTTGTATCCTTTATATTGTAGCCAGACATGGGCAGTAATGTACGTATTTGAAAATACTTAAATACGTATTCAAATAAAAATGTATTTAAATACATGTCTTTATAAATACTTTTTGGAGAGTATATTTAATTACGTAGTTAAATACTTTCGAAAAGTATGTAGTATTTGTAAATACCTGTTTTTAAATATATTTTTAAAATACTTTTTGTGAACTGTTCAGTTTTACAAGGATGTACAGTACTAACCATCCAGTATTTAACTGGTACCACAGAACACAGTAAAACATTTTTCAAGGTGCTTGTGCTTCCAGAAAGTTCCAGGCTCAGCAGGCTGGAACTTTCTGGAAGCACCTTGAAAAATGGAACTTCCAGCCTGCTCTAGTGACGATTGTCACAGACTCAAAGCTGCAGTGCGGCAGCAGGTAGTCTATCCTGAGGCATCGTCATATGTGGCTGTGTGAAGTTCGGCGCTAACTGTGCAATTATCCTTAGCCTATTGATCATGGCTGCAGCAAGTGGAAGTGGTGGAAAAGAAGAGAGGCAAACTGTCAGATGCTCTCTTTGAAAAGCTTGTGCTAATGAGAGCAAATAAACAAAAAATATAATGAATGTTTCGAATGTCTCGATTTTATTTGATTCTAAGCTGATGTTAGTGATTTTATGTGCGTTTTGAAAAGTATCGAAATTGTATTTGAAATGTATTTAAGTACATTTTAGGAGTAATATATTTAGTATTTAAATAATTTCTGAAAACCTGAATTTAATTTAGTATTTAATTACTTTTGTTTTCAAGTAATGTATTTATTATTTAAATACATCTAAAGTATTTACTGCCCATGTCTGATTGTAGCTCTATTGTTTGCTACCATATCTTGTAAATTCGAATATTTCTTCGTTGGACTTCATATTGTTGTAATAATCATGATCTTCCAACCCTGAAGTCATGTTGGTTTGGATTGAGTAAATATTTTTCTTGTAGGTAACAAACACTTTTGCCTCTAATTACTTGCTCGAAGAAATTTCTAAGGTGATAGGTGAGAGCTACTGGTATATATATTCTCTATGTGCGTAATATTCTTTAAGTCGAAAATGTACAAATAAAAGAACAACAGAATCTTCAGTTTGCTTATTCTGGAAATTTGTCAAAAAAGAAACGGGTTCTAAGAATGCCATCCTATCACAAATGATGGAGTCTCTGGAGAGGTAGAAATAGCTGAGTTATTGAGAACGAAGTACTCAGACATACTTAATAGCGTGGGGAATGTTAATCATAATGTAGGCTGCACTGGAATGACATTAGGAGGGGCCAGTGAAAATAGAAGGACTTCAGTGCCTAAAATTAAGACTCTGATTAAAGAGCTAAAGGCAGGCGCTTCACCAGGAATAGATGGCCTGTCGAATGAGCATTTAAAGTATGTTAATGGTGTGATCACACTTCATATTTCATTACTGTTCTCAGCCATGCTTGCTCACAGTTATATTTCTGCAGAGTTTATGAGGGTTTATATCACACCCCTTGTTAAAAAAAAATATGAAGATATGTTAGCCTTTTTTCTCCGACCCACAATCTTATATCTATTTCCTGTCATATCGCTTCAACTCAACCTTCGAATCCTCCCAAGAGGAGGCGCCTTTGGCACTTTGGCGCCGCTAATTGGGAGGTCCTCAGAAATAACGGTGATTTCCCATGGAATGATTACTGCTACCGTGTCCGGGGCCCTTCCGAGTATGTTGAACCATCACGGAGGTGATTCTCTAACGCAGGGGTCTCCAACCTGGGCGGTAGCGCCCACTAGTGAGCTCACATTAAAGGTAATTAAACATTTATTTAATTATTTATTTTATCGATTTTGCTGATTTATTCTTTTTGATCTAAGGTGGGCAATAAGCTTTTTTAATTTTCGAAAAATCGTAAAAGTGGGCGATGAACAAAAAAAAGGTTGGAGACCCCTGCTCTAACGCATGGCGGCGTACATTCTATATTCTATTCCTACTACTGATGCAAAAAAACCATGGTTTACCTTTACTTGTTCTAATCCTATCCGCAACAGAGAGGGGTCTTTCACAAGGTACCGTCACCATCCAACTCCTGACTCTCACTGAGCTTATATTTCTGGCCGGAATCGTGCAAAATCTGTTCTTCGACTCGCGAAAAAATTACTTCATCCGGAAAAAATATGAAAACTTAGCTAACTCTAATTCTTCAGGCTCTTTCTGTCATCTAGCTAAGAATCTCTTCAACAACTTTACTTCCTCTTCTTTCCCTCCTCTTTTCCATTCCGACGGCTCAGTTGCCGTCTTTTCTCTTGAAGTCTTCGCTCAAGCTTTCGCCTCCAATTCAACCATGGACGATTCCAGGGCTGTTCCTCCATCTCCTCCTCCCTCTAACTTTATTATGTCTGAAATTAGAGTCTCTTCCAAAGATGTTTTTTTTTACCTATGTGGGCTCAACTCTAGGAAGGGGTACGGTCCTGATAATGATCTATAGCTGTGGTTGTAGATGGTCACTGTTCTTTATGTAAAACTATCAACAGTGGTGTTCCTCAGGGTTCTGTCCTGTCACCCACTCTTTTCCTTTTATTTACCAATGATCTTTGAAGTCGAACTTCCAGTCCTATTCACTCCTATGCCGATGTTTCCACTCTTCACTTCTTCAACCGCTTCACAAAGGGTCTCTCTCAACAGTCACTCCATGATTTGCGCAGGAGGGTATGGTACACCTGACTTCTGACTTTCTGCCATCTCTAATCGGGGAAGAGAAAACCTTGTCGCTCTCAATGCCTCAAAAACTCAGTTCTTTCATCTGTCAACTCGTCACAATCTTCGACACAACTAATCCTTTACCATCAACAACACACAACTCAATCCTTCCTCTGCTCTTAACATTCTTGGTGTTTCCTTTACTCTTGATCTTTCCTGGAACAATCACATATACTCTCTTTCCGAAATAGCTTCTGAGAGGTTAGGTGTGCTGTATCGCCTCCGCAGGTTCTTCACCCCTGCTCATCTGCTGTCTCTGTACAGGGGTTTTGTTCGCCCCTGTATGGAATATGTTTATCATGTAAGGGGTGGCTCAACCCACACAGCCGTACTTGACTGGGTGGAATTAAAGGCTTTTCGTCTTATCATTTACCCCACCTTTTACTGACTGTCTTCAATCCCTCTCTCTTCGCCGCATTGTTGCCTCACTCTCTCTTTACTATCGCTATTATAACGGACGCTGCTCTTCTAAATTCTCTAACTGCATGCCTCCTCCTTTAAGGAGAGCACGCAGCACCAGACTTTCGAAATTTTCTCATTTCTTTTCTGTTCAACTCTCTAACGCAAGGGTTAATCGGTATTTTCAGTCCCTCCTCTAATCAACCGGTGAACTCTGGAACAATCTTCCTCAATCCATCTTTCCCCGTGTCTTTGACCCCCAATCTTTCAAACGCAGAGTGTCTAGTCATCTCGAAAACTCTGGACCTTGATTTTGGCTCTCTTCTTCTTTTATGGGGAGGGGACGCTTTTGCGAGCATTCACACTTGGCCCCTCCTTCCTAGATATAAACAACTCGATCTCGTGATCTCCCGATTAGCAGCCAATCGTATTAACTACTAGGTTATCCAGGATACCTTTTCATCTACCAATTTTTTTTTTATGGAAAGATGAACAATTGAGTGAGTGTGCTGAGCGCCGTTTACCCTCTCCTGGAATCGAACCAAGGTCAGGCGGATTCTTTGTCACCAAGGCGCATTATTTATATATATATATATATATATTATATATATATATATAAGCAGGAAGGAGATGCGATAGGGGGCGAACGCCGGCAAAACTGTTTCCCCCACCTCTCCATTAAAAGAGAATTTTCGAAATGCCTGGATACTATGCGTTTCAAAGTTTGGAAGTCATAGACAGGGGGAAAGATGGACTGAGGAAGGTTGTTCCAGGTCTAACCGGTTGAGTAGATGAAAGATAGAAAACACCGAATAACACTTGCGTTAGAGAGTTGGATAGAAAATGAATGAGAATATGTCGAAAATCTAGTACTGCATGTCCTCCTTAAAGGAGGTATGCAGTTATAGAGTTCAGAAGAGCAGTGTTCGATACAATACAAAAGAAATACAAAGGAAATCAGAGATGAAGGCACAGATGGAAGGATAGAAACCGAAGGAGGACAGTTTGGAAATTAAGGATTTGTGCCAAACCCTATCAAAAGCTTTTGATATGTCAAGCGCAATAACAAAAGTTTCACCAAAATCCCGAAAGGAGGATGACCAAGAGTCAAGAGATATGCAAAGAGATCGCCGGTGGAGTGTCCGATACTGACGATCTGAAAGATTATGAGTAGAGAGGTGTTTAAGAATCTTCTTATTAAGAATAGATTAAAAAACTTTAGAAAGGCAAAAGATCAGAGCAACTGGATGATAGTTGGAGGGTTGAGATGGGTAACCCTTTTCTGGGACAGGCTGAATGAAAGCGAACTTCTAACTGGAAGGAAAAGTACCATTTGAAGGACAAAGGCACAAAGACCAAAGAGTTTGCATAGGCAGGGTGTCAGCATAGAAGCACAGTTCTTGAGAACAACAGGAGGGACCCCATCAGGACCGTACGCCTTCCTAGAATTGAGTCAAGATAAGGTAGAAAAAAAAACTTTGGAAAAGATTTTAATTTCAGAAATAATTAAGTCAGTTGGAGAGGAGATAAAGGAACAGCACCAAAATTGTCCATGGTTGAGTTGGAGGCGAAAGTTTGAACGAAGAGTTCAGCTCATTAGGAAAAGAGACAACGACTGAGCCACGAGAATGGAAAAGAGGATGGAAAGAAAAAGTAAAGTTGTTGGAGAGGTTTTTGGCTTGGTTCCAGAAAGAGTGAGAAGAAATAGAATTAAAGAGGTTTTCATATTTTTGTCTGATGAAGGAATTTTTGACGAGTCGAAGAACAGATTTTACACTGATCTGGCAGAAATATAAACAGAATCAGAGTCAGGATTCTGAAAGCCTCGTCACTGTAGCGGATAGCATTACAACAAACAAAGTTAAACCAAGGGTTTTTTGCATTAGTAGTAGGGAAAAGAATATGGAATGTAAGTCTTTATGTCCGAGAGATTCACCTCCATAATGCGCTCAGCGCACTCGGAGGAGTCCGGCCACGGAAGCAGTAATCATTCCATACGAAATCAAACAAATACTGCGAATGTGCCAAAGGCGCCTCTTGTTGGGAGGACCGAAAGGCCAAACTAGAGCGATAGGACAGGAAACAGATATGAGATAGTGGTCGGAAAAGATCAAGGGAGAAAAAGTTGGGCATAGTAAGAAGAAAGATGAGTGGTAAGAAATGAATCCAGAATGTTCGGTCATTCACGATAGAGAAATTATAAGATATTTCACCAGGTTCACCAAGTCAGTGAAAAGGAAGGAAAGCCAAAGGTGCTGGTGGACATTCAAATTACCTGAAATGGCCGTAACTAGAGGGAATTCGGAAGAGTCAAGTTCGGGAACAGGAGATCAAGTATGGTCGTTGCGAACATATACGCAACATCATTCACCTTTGGAATGAAATTAATATAGAGAATGTAGGAAGGTGCAGAAAAAGAGTTTCTGTTAATCGTCTTAGCCACCTGAGTTTCGGTGAGGAGTAGAAGGTGAGGTGTGTATAATATATATATATATATATATATATATATATATATATATATATATATATATGATGCAAACTTACAAGGAAAAAGAAAATGATTCCAAGGCCTTTCGTGCATTCAGAAGTACACCTCGCTAGGGAATGAAGGGTGGAGGCAAGATGACCAAAAATATATATAACGGGACAGAAAAACAAGAAGATTAACACAAGATTAACAAGAGTTGATTAGAGGCAAAAGGTATTTTAACAAGATATTGTCAATTTTATACATTCCCGCACTGTTATTGAAATTATTTTTAAAATGGATAAATGCACATTCTAGTATATTCCTTTCGACTATATCTGTGTTTTTAACGAGAGCTTTAGAAATAGCCCACTTAATACTATGATTACATCTATACATATGGTTAAACAATGCATTAGAATTATTTGCTATTCTACACGCATATTTATGCTGTTTTACCCTAATATCTAACGTTTTACCCGTTTGGCCTATATACTGTATATTAAAACACATTGTGTACATCCGATCAAATACACACAACCAACCAGATTATCCGGGCTATTCTTTATTAAGCGTGATTTTACAATATTATTATACTGAAAGAATACAATGATACCAATTGCTTTTAGTAAAGTCGGAAGATATTGAAAATTTACATGATAAGGATATTTTTACGCTCAAATTCCTTTACAGTTACACTATTGTAATACCTATTCTTGGCTTTCCTAAGGCAGTTATCCAAAAATGAAATAGGGTAACAAAATTTAGTACCAATATTCATGATATTGCATAACTTGGAATCTAAAAATTCAGGACTGACAACTCTCAATGATCTAAGAAACATAGCAGAGAAAATAGAAGATTTAATTGCGGAATGATGGTCGGAATAAAAATGCACATAAGAGTTATTATTAGTAGGCTTACGATAAATTCAAATTTGAACTGATTAAAGCATCTCCAAATTTTTAGATCCAGAAAAGATAAGCTTCCGTCATTTTCTTTTTCAACAGTGAACTTAATAGATGGGACTAAACTGTTGAGCCTTCCAAGAAATAAGTCAACATCCAAGTTATTAGGCCAAAGGTATAAAATATCATCCATATACCTGTACCAAACAAGGTTAAATTAACAATAGTAGGCAAAATTCTACTTTCAAAAAATTTCATATGTAAGTTAGCCAATACCGGTGAGAGGGGATTTCCCATCGTCAATCAAAACGACATTGCATAAGACTTATTTTCAAACTAAAATTTACAATCTTTCACACAAAGCTTAATTAACTCAATAAGAGTGTTGTGTTGAACACGGAAAGAATATTCAGAGATCTTGTCTTTTAAAAAATCAAGTAGGTCATCAACAAGGACATTTGTGAATAACGAGCAGACATCAAAACTTACCAGTTTGAAATTAGGGTCATTAGGAAACTTCAGTTTGTCAATAAGATCCATGTTATTTACAATATGTCACTTGGAAATAGAGCCAACTAACGGCATTAATAAACTAAATAACCATTTCGATAGCTTATAGGCTACGGAGCCTACTGAGCTAACAATAGGCCTCATGGGATTATTAACTTTATGTATTTTTATTAAACCGTACAAATATGGTAGTGACAGATTAATACTAAGAAACTGCTTAGCAAGCCCATTATAGTTATTTTTTAATATTTCTCTTAAATTTCTGTTAAACATTTTATTAACATCCTCCAGTTGGTCTCTGTTTAGAGGTTTGTACGTATCACGGTCACTCAATAACGTATTCATCTTTTCAATGTAACTGTTTTTGTCCATGATGATGATCAAATTAGATTTACCTGCTTTAGTAATATGTAATGAATCGTTATTTTTAAGTGTTTTTAGGCTTTTTTAAACCTCAAAAGATAGTTGGATTCATACCTTGTATTAAAAGCACTATACACACAACCTTTGGCTAAAGTCACTTCACTTTCGGATATATTACTGTTTTTCAAAATTTATAAAAGACTTAGCAATCAGTAAACTGCTGGGCTTTTTGGGGACAGAGAATCCTAAGCCATAACCTAACTCACATTTCGTATTGAATTCTAGCTCATGGGACGACAAGTTAACAATATTACTAAAATCACTTTTCTTGGTCCAGTAACTATTACGAATTAAATCGTCCAGTCTATTGTTTAATTTTCTTTTCCGAGTTATGCGTCTTCTCCGTAAGTTGTTATAAATATTCCGACCATCATCCCGCGATTAAATCTTCTATTTTCTCTGCTCTGTTTCTTAGAGCATTGAGAGTTGTCAGTCCTGACTTTTTAGATTCCGAGTTATGCAATATCATGAATATTGGTACTAAATTATGTTAACCTATTTCATTTTTAGATAACTGCGTTAGGAAAGCCAAGAATAGGTATTATAATAGTGTAACTGTAAAGGAATTTGAGCGTAAAAATATCCTTAGACTACCTTACCATGTAAATTTTCAATATCTTTCGACTTTACTAAAAGCAATTGGTATCAATGTAGTCTTTAACGATAATAATACTGTAAAATCACGCTGAATAAAGAATAGCTCGGATAATCTGGTTGGTTGTGTGTATTCGATCGAATGTACACATTGTGACTTAATATACAGTATATAGGCCAAACGGGTAAAACGTTAGATATTAGGGTAAAACTGCATAAATAAGCGTGTAGAACAGCAAATAATTCTAATGCATTGTTTAACCATATGTATAGATGTAATCATAGTATTACGTGAGATAATTCTAAAGCTCTCGTTAAAAACAGAGATATAATCGAAAGGAATATTCTAGAATGTGCATTTATCCATTTTAAAAACAATTTCAATAACAGTGCGGGAATGTATAAAATTGACAATAGCTTGTTAAAATACCTTTTGCCTCAAATCAACTCTTGTTAATCTCGTGTTAATCTTTTTGTTTTTCTGTCCCGTTATATATATTTTTGGTCATCTTGCCTCCACCCTTCATTCCCTGACGAGGTGTACTTCTGAATACACGAAAGGCCTTGGAATCATTTTTCTTTTTCTTTGTGGATTTGCATCATTCATTCATTTCACGTGTCTAATTGTGAAATTCATCCCATATATATATATTATATATATATATATATTTGTTCGTTCTCCCTCCTCATCTTGCGCGGAATGTTCTTCTATACAAACGTCGTTCTTTACGTTAATTATACTGTGTGTTGTTTGCAGTTGAAATATATATATATATATATATATATATCGTAAAGAACGACGCTTGTATAGGAGATATTCCGCGCAAGACGAGAGAGAGAAAACGGAACAAATGAAAAAATGAAGTACCACCTGGGAATCGAACCCGGGATCTTCCGATTGCCGGTCAGACGCGATACCATTACACCATGGACTTCACTCTTCCAAATGCCGTAATTCTTCTACATACTCGCAGAAACCAATGCCCCAAGGGGCACCTCCCGCATGCCGTAACATTATATACATTCAACTGCAAAGAACACGCAGTATAAATAACGTAAAGAACGACGCTTGTATAGGAGATATTCCGCGCAAGACGAGAGAGAGAAAACGGAACAAATGAAAAAATGAAGTCCATGGTGTAATGGTATCGCGTCTGACCGGCAATCGGAAGATCCCGGGTTCGATTCCCAGGTGGTACTTCATTTTTTCATTTGTTCCGTTTTCTCTCTCTCGTCTTGCGCGGAATATCTCCTATACAAGCGTCGTTCTTTACGTTATTTATACTGCGTGAAAATGCAGTTGAATGTATATAATGTTACGGCATGCGGGAGGTGCCCCCTTGGGGCATTGGTTTCTGCGAGTATGTAGAAGAATTACGGCATTTGGAAGAGTGAAGTCCATGGTGTAATGGTATCGCGTCTGACCGGCAATCGGAAGATCCCGGGTTCGATTCCCAGGTGGTACTTCATTTTTTCATTTGTTCCGTTTTCTCTCTCTCGTCTTGCGCGGAATATCTCCTATACAAGCGTCGTTCTTTACGTTATTTATACTGCGTGTTCTTTGCAGTTGAATGTATATAATGTTACGGCATGCGGGAGGTGCCCCCTTGGGGCATTGGTTTCTGCGAGTATGTAGAAGAATTACGGCATTTGGAAGAGTGAAGTCCATGGTGTAATGGTATCGCGTCTGACCGGCAATCGGAAGATCCCGGGTTCGATTCCCAGGTGGTACTTCATTTTTTCATTTGTTCCGTTTTCTCTCTCTCGTCTTGCGCGGAATATCTCCTATACAAGCGTCGTTCTTTACGTTATTTATACTGCGTGTTCTTTGCAGTTGAATGTATATAATGTTACGGCATGCGGGAGGTGCCCCCTTGGGGCATTGGTTTCTGCGAGTATGTAGAAGAATTACGGCATTTGGAAGAGTGAAGTCCATGGTGTAATGGTATCGCGTCTGACCGGCAATCGGAAGATCCCGGGTTCGATTCCCAGGTGGTACTTCATTTTTTCATTTGTTCCGTTTTCTCTCTCTCGTCTTGCGCGGAATATCTCCTATACAAGCGTCGTTCTTTACGTTATTTATACTGCGTGAAAATGCAGTTGAATGTATATAATGTTACGGCATGCGGGAGGTGCCCCCTTGGGGCATTGGTTTCTGCGAGTATGTAGAAGAATTACGGCATTTGGAAGAGTGAAGTCCATGGTGTAATGGTATCGCGTCTGACCGGCAATCGGAAGATCCCGGGTTCGATTCCCAGGTGGTACTTCATTTTTTTCATTTGTTCCGTTTTCTCTCTCTCGTCTTGCGCGGAATATCTCCTATACAAGCGTCGTTCTTTACGTTATTTATACTGCGTGTTCTTTGCAGTTGAATGTATATAATGTTACGGCATGCGGGAGGTGCCCCCTTGGGGCATTGGTTTCTGCGAGTATGTAGAAGAATTACGGCATTTGGAAGAGTGAAGTCCATCGTGTAATGGTATCGCGTCTGACCGGCAATCGGAAGATCCCGGGTTCGATTCCCAGGTGGTACTTCATTTTTTCATTTGTTCGTTTTCTCTCTCTCGTCTTGCGCGGAATATCTCCTATACAAGCGTCGTTCTTTACGTTATTTATACTGCGTGAAAATGCAGTTGAATGTATATAATGTTACGGCATGCGGGAGGTGCCCCCTTGGGGCATTGGTTTCTGCGAGTATGTAGAAGAATTACGGCATTTGGAAGAGTGAAGTCCATGGTGTAATGGTATCGCGTCTGACCGGCAATCGGAAGATCCCGGGTTCGATTCCCAGGTGGTACTTCATTTTTTCATTTGTTCCGTTTTCTCTCTCTCGTCTTGCGCGGAATATCTCCTATACAAGCGTCGTTCTTTACGTTATTTATACTGCGTGTTCTTTGCAGTTGAATGTATATAATGTTACGGGATGCGGGAGGTGCCCCCTTGGGGCATTGGTTTCTGCGAGTATGTAGAAGAATTACGGCATTTGGAAGAGTGAAGTCCATGGTGTAATGGTATCGCGTCTGACCGGCAATCGGAAGATCCCGGGTTCGATTCCAGGTGGTACTTCATTTTTTCATTTGTTCCGTTTTCTCTCTCTCGTCTTGCGCGGAATATCTCCTATACAAGCGTCGTTCTTTACGTTATTTATACTGCGTGTTCTTTGCAGTTGAATGTATATAATGTTACGGCATGCGGAGGTGCCCCCTTGGGGCATTGGTTTCTGCGAGTATGTAGAAGAATTACGGCATTTGGAAGAGTGAAGTCCATGGTGTAATGGTATCGCGTCTGACCGGCAATCGGAAGATCCCGGGTTCGATTCCAGGTGGTACTTCATTTTCATTTGTTCCGTTTTCTCTCTCTCGTCTTGCGCGGAATATCTCCTATACAAGCGTCGTTCTTTACGTTATTTATACTGCGTGTTCTTTGCAGTTGAATGTATATATATATATATATATATACAAAATTTTCTTTTCTCCTCTTTTTCGTCTTACTTTTCTTTTCCCTCATCGTGTCCTTTTTTGTTTTGATTTTGTCTTTTTTGGGGCAGGTAAAGGCAAAGGATTTGGAATACGACTAAATTACTTTTGTCTTATTTACTCATTATTTTATTATGCGACATCATTCGACACCTTTACGGGGTAATTTGTCATGTTAATTTAATACAAAACGGTGGCATCACTTTGTATTCGAAAATAAAAACACTGAATTTTTATCGCCATTCATAATGAAAGTTTAAACTTTTTCCTTTCCATTTTGCAGAAGTTTAATTAACGCTCAGGCAGGGGATAAGTTAAACTTCATACTCGAGATATGGTATTAAGAAAATTTAATTTGAAAGGACGCTGTTTATATTATTATATATCTATTTATCTATCTATCTATCTGCTATATATATATATATATATATATTATAATATATATATATATATATATGATGAATAAAACCACGAAGGAAAAGAAACACAAAGGGGTGCTCAAGCGCTTTCGTCTAATGACATCCTCAGGAACACTGGAGTGAAACAGATCAAGGCAATATATAGGTTACAAAAATAAACATACATACATACACATACACATATATATACATATATATATAATATACATTATATATATATATATATACATATATATATACATACATATATATAGTAAGCATAGAAAAAATTGTGGGAGGAGCAAACACATTTGTATGGGAAATTGACACTTTTAGCACTTTGGCCGACATTCAATATAAATTCAAATGGCTTGTTTATGGAACAGGTCACAAAAGAATAAAGAAATAAAAATAAATATAAATATAAATTGGGAAAAAAAAAAAAAATTAATTACAAATAGTGCCTTAGTGATATATATGTCACAGCCTAAATAGGCTGTGACTATATATCACTAAGGCACTATTTTGTAATTAATTTTTTTTTTTCTTCCCAATTTATATTTATATTTATTTTTATTTCTTTATTCTTTTGTGACCTGTTCCATAAACAAGCCATTTGAATTTATATTGAATGTCGGCCAAAGTGCTAAAAGTGTCAATTTCCCATACAAATGTGTTTGCTCCTCCCACAATTTTTTCTATGCTTACTATATATATGTATGTATATATGTACACACACACACACACACACATATATATATATATATATATATATATAGATAATGTGTATGTGTATGTATGTTTTTTATTTTTGTAACCTATATATTGCCTTGATCTGTCCTTTCACTCCAGTGTTCCTGAGGATGTCATTAGGCGAAAGCGCTTGAGCACCCCTTTGTGTTTCTTTTCCCTTCGTGGTTTTATTCATCATAAATAGTTTTCACGTGTCACTTTCGTGAAATAATTTTTCACATATATATATATATATATATATATATATATATATATATATACATACACACACACACACACCTTTTAACCTTTCAAATGTTCCGCGCGATGATTCCTCATTTCACGAAGGTCAAGCTTGTCGCCCTTCCTCTCGAGTTGGCCTGGTGAAGTAGTGAGTTGGTTTCTTGTACTCTCTACCTCACATAGCCAGTTACGCCCGGATCATCGGGGATTGTTCTGAGTGAGGCGTCTAATCTTCTTTTGAAGATGTCCACTGCAACATCACTCGTGTTTCTTCGGTCTTTGGGCAGCTGATTAAACAGTTTTGGTCCTCTCACAACAAAACTATTTTCTTTCAGGGTTAAGGATGTTCCCTGTCTAGCATTTAATTTGGGAACACGACACAGTCTTCTTTTTCTACTTTCCACTGCTGTTTGGGGAGTTACAGGGTTCAGAATATGATTAGGAACTAGTTTCTCCACTATTTTCCAAGTGTAAATAATGATGTGTGTCTCTCTCCTCCTTTCCAATGAATATAGGTTTAATTCACGAAACGTTTCCCAGTAGTTTAGTTCTTTGCAGTTAACATGATTATGAAGAGTAGTGGAGCTAATACTATTCCTTGTGGTACTGAGCTGAGGACCTCTGATTCTGATGGATGAAGATGCTCCTTGTACTGCAACGACTTGCCACCGCTCACTAAGGAAATTATACATCCATTTCCCTACTTTTCCTTCAGTTTATGTATTATGATTCCATGGTCACACTTGTCGAACGCTTTGGCATAGTCTGTATATATTACATCATATTTTTCATTACTTTCCAGTGCATCAATAATGTTGTTGTAGTGTTCCATTAGTTGTGATAGGTATGATCTGCCTGACCGAAACCCATGTTGGTTATCACTTAATTTTTTCTGAGTTTCCAAAAAGCCATAGATTTTCTGTCTAACTATTCTTTCAAATATTTTAGTGAGATGAGATGTAAGCGACACTGGCTTACCTCGGATCGATCTCCTCCTTTATATATTGGGGCTATGTTCGCGCTCTTCAGGATGCCCGGTATTTCTCCCGTGTCTAGTGATCGTCTCCATATCCAATATAGAGGCATTCTTATAGTTTTGATCAGTGTGGCATTCCATTTGTCCGGTCCTGCCACTGAGTGTGCTTTTAGTTTCCCTGAGCTTGTGTAATATTATCTGTCGTAAAGTCGAAGTCCGTTATACTTTCCCCTTGAAGTTCTTCTTCAAAGAATGCGTTTCTATCGCATATCAGTTTGTCAGTTTTTGGGATACTGAAAGATGATTCGTATCGAGCTCTTAATATTTCGGATACTTCTGTTAGATCATCAGATAAAGCACTGTCTTCGTTTTTCAAAGGTCCAATAGTCGCATGGTTTTTCGACTTCCTTTTTGCAAAATTATAGAAGTACTCTGAGTTAGCCTTTATCGATTCTATAGCGTCGTCTTCTTTTTCTGTATGCTTCTTAATTAGTTCCTGTTGGACGCAATCGATACTCTGCAGTTTATCATTTAATATTTTTCTGATGTTGTTATCTTTACAGTTACTTAAATTTGCAGTCACTCTTTTTCTCTTTCTGGACAATGATCTCTTTTGTCCCTC
The DNA here is from genome assembly GCA_023014485.1 of Bathynomus jamesi. Taxonomy (NCBI): domain Eukaryota; kingdom Metazoa; phylum Arthropoda; class Malacostraca; order Isopoda; family Cirolanidae; genus Bathynomus; species Bathynomus jamesi. Next base: position 28,562 of record JAJOZX010018369.1, read on the forward strand.
GAACCTGCTTCTCTTTCCCCTTTGTTGTATTTTTGGGGCATGTTTTTCCACAATTTCCAGCGTCTTCTCCTCTTAGGTCGTTAGCATCTCTTCCGTTGTCTTGGCCTCGAAGATGGATTTCCAATCTATTATTTCCATGCTGGATGCAACATCGTCCCAGTTTATAGCTTTGGAGTGAAAATTAAAAATTTCGAATTTGCTTCTTGCTGTTATTTGTATTCTTTCCTTTCTTGTTGCTTTTATATTGGTTGTTATTTCAATAATGTGATCCGATATTACAGTTGGGGATATTTCTACATTATCAATTAGGTTGCTGTTGTTTGTGAACACCAAATCTAAGCAGTTGTTTTTTCTTGTGTTTTCTGTTATTTCTAGTGTTAACATAAATTCATCAGCCAGAGCTAGTAGCATTTTTACCTGCTCCTGGTCTTCCCGTGTGCCCCCCTTGTCCTGGTGTACACATATATTTTTTCCTACCCTTTTATATTTCATGAATGGCAAATTAAAATCACCACAGAGAGAAATATTTGGGGTTGGAGAGTGTAGATCTTTTTCCAGGTTTCTTACCTCTGTAATGGAATCAGAGAATTTTGAGGTTGGCGTGTCCGGGGGGTCTGTACATTACAATTGGAACCATATTTAATTTTTCAACTTTTGCTGCTACACATTCTACGTATATATATATATGAAAATAAAAATAAAAACCCAGGACTGATAAACAGCTTGGATTATCGGGTTAGTTGATTTTTTAATTTTTTGCATTAGTCTGTACTGATCGCGCCTTCTTACCTCCGGGAAGCTCAAAACATTGTGGTGAAAAAACATTTGCGAAGCTGACCATCTCGAGGTAATTTATGTTGGAGTCTGAAAGGTCTGTTATATAGCAAATTTAGGGTTTTGCCAGAACCTTTTTTATAATTCACCCAGAGTTGCTCTCCGTATATATATGTGCAGAAGGCACGAAAGAGTCTTTAGCCTCACTTGTACAAACCGGAAGTTCCTTATCGTCATATTCGCTTTAACACAGAAGCTTCGATATTCTTTTCTTACATCTGAGTCATCACTCAAGGAGCTGTTGATAATTTGACTCAAATACTTAAATTCTTGTACTTCCTCTATTGCTTCACCTGTCATTTTGAAACTAATATCAGCTGGATGATTAGAGCTTTTAAGGTGGAATTGCATAATCTTATCTTTTGTAACATTAAAATTAATGTCATGGTTCTGCGAGTATAATTCGCAGAATTTTAGCAGATAATCCAGACCTTTAACAGAAGGACTTATTTACACTATATCATCGGCATAGACTAAGTTATTTATCCTTGTGTTATCTATACTAAGTAAAGCAATTAATCCATCAATACACACAAAAAACAACAGAGGAGAGGGCAAGGAGCCTTGCCTACCCCAGCAGGAGGAACCAAAACATTCGGATAGTGTAAAAGATTCGTGGGTATAGCAAAATTTCAATAAATTTAATATGTAACGTACATGGGAACTTTCTTGTCCTCCAGTTTCTTAAATAAAATATTGTGGTTCACTTTATTATTTACCTTACTTATATCTACGAAACAGCTATAAATAGTTGAATTACTGTCAGGGTATTTAAATATAATTTCCTTCAATACATAGAAACACAAATCAGTTGAGGGGAACCTTTTAAAACTAAACTGATAAGATTTCAATAAGTAATTATTTAATCGCCGTAACAAGAGTTTCTCTAGTACTTTCGAGAAGCAGGAGCGACAGCATTGCTGGATAGTCCCATACTTATTTTTGACAAGGGTAAGGTATGTACCTTCATAGGTTCTGTAGGTATATAACTGCGAGCCAGCATGGCTGAGAAGAACAATGAGATATGTAGACACACCACTCTTTAATAAGAGTCTTAACTTCAGGAACTGATATAAAAATATTTTCTCTGGGCCCTCCCACGGGCGTTTCGCTGCACTTATCTTAAGATTAGCCCTCCTCACACTATTAAGAATGTTTGAATAGTGGTTTTTCCATAGCCTTGTAATTTCTTCCTTCCCCGATACCTCATCGAGTGTTAGTGGGAGGGCATTTTTGACACCCGTGTCATTCTTAACGAATTTCCAAAATTTGTTATTATCATTATTTAAGTTAGCCTCATCGGCTTTTGATGTTCAAATAGAATTTTCTTTCTGTTTACACCGCCTTATGGCTGCTTTATACTGACCCTTACTCCTATACATATTCATGTAAACCGGTCTTAATTTGGGTCTACTATGGAGACACTGTAAATCGTACACGTCTTTCAATGGAGTATTTCGAAATCACTTACACTCCGAGAATCCTGGGGGTTGGCATCCCATGGTTGCGGTATGTCGACGATATTTTTGTGTATCTGGCCTATAAAGCGTGACCTGGATGACTTCCTCCTTCAGTTAAATAATCAAGTCCCCTCCATTAAGTTTACTTTAGAAGTGGAACAAGACAGCTCAATCCCGTTTTTGGACGTGCGTGTACATAGGAAAAGCCCAGGTTTTAAGTTTAGTATTTATCGGAAAAAAACAATTTGTCCTACGTACACTTTTACTTCGGACGAGACACCCCCATCAAGAAAGCCATATTTTCTTCAATGTTTCTCCGCGCTCTTAGGATTACCAGTCCGGAATACATGGATGCCGAACTAGAAAAAATCAACACTATTGGAAGTGATTTGTGATACCCACCTGCTTTTTGGAATCTTGTCTAAACAAGGCAAAACGAAGTTTCTATCGTGTGAATAATAACCCTCGCACTTTGTCGAAGAATATTTTAGTACTTCCATTTATCCCAGGCTTTTTAGGCACTGCTAATGTACTTAAATTTTTGAATATTAATGTAGTATTTTCATAACCTTTGGTTACCTTTGGTTAGCTTCCGCCCGAATTGTTCATTCTAACGAAGGTCAAGCTTTTCACTCCACCTTAGACCTACAGTTTAACGTGGAATCCGAACCACGCCCCAGCAGCAGCCCAGCGTCTTAACCACTAGGCCACCCATTTATCTACCAACCACTTTCTTTATTGTGTGGAAGGATGAACAGCTGGGTTTTGCTGCGCGCCGGCTGCCGTCGGGTCTCCAACTTGGGGCCGATGGATTCATAGTCAGCGACGCTAACCACTACACCACCGAGGCGCATATGAAAATCATATGTGTGTCAGATGACAATATTTTGAAAAATATCATAGTAAAAAATAGTCCTACCAATAATTCAGACATTATCTATAAAATTGGTTGTAAACAATGTGATTCCTTTTACATTGGAGAGAAGAGAAAGGATTTGCAAACGCGTGTAAAACAGCATCAATATTCCGTTAGAACGGGACAGTCATGCAGTGCCCTTTTCGTCCATTTATCAGAGTTATCCCCCCTGTATTGATTAGAATAATGCTTAAATTTTGTTTCACTCAAGCAACATTGTTAATAGAAATATTCTCGAGTCTGCCATCATTCAACTTGCAAATAATTCTAACATTAGCCAGGGCTTTTTTTCGCTTGATCTTGTTGTTTTGAATTCGTTCAGAACTGATTTAGACAAGAGGGGCAAAGTACTAAAACTCTGGTAGCTTTTCCTTATAAATTTGTATGCTCCTCCTACAATTTTTATTTATTTATTTTTTTTATTTTTATTTTTATTTATTGTGTGACCTATATATAGTCTCGAACTTGTCATTTATTTCAGTGTTCCTGAGGATGTAATTAGACGAAAGCGCTTGAGCACCATTCTGAGTTTCCTTTTTCCTTCGTGGTTATTTTCATCATAAATATTATTCGGGTGATACTTTCGTGAAATAATTTTCATATATATATGAAATAAATCCTTTCCACCAATTTTATTAACTTCAGAACATTAAATTATTTAAAATAGTAATACTCAGTCCTCGGATAACTTTTAATTAAAGAGAAGGGTCATTGAAACTAAATTCTTCTAAAATTTTAAATGAGATCTCGTGCTTCAGATATGATACTTGACAGTTTTGATGGCTTCGAACGACGGTTCAGGATCGATGGGTTGGAAGTTCTGCCATGTCTATAAACAGTGTATGTTTCTTTGTACTCTTTTCATTCATAACATTTTACTATTACGATTTATATAGAGTATCTGAGTTGCCATGTGATTAATTTTCCCTATAATATTTGCAAAAAGTTTTCAAGGAATTGATTGTGTTGATAACTGCACGTTTTCATTTTTTCTCTCTCTCTCTCTCTCTCTCTCTCTCTCTCTCTCTCTCTCTATATATATTTGGGATGAATTTCACAATTAAACACGTGAAATGAATGAATGATGTAAATCCACAAGGAAAAAGAAAAATGATTCCAAGGCCTTTCGTGTATTCAGAAGTACACCTCGTGTACTTCTGAATTCACGAAAGGCCTTGGAATCATTTTTCTTTTTCGTTGTGAGTTTACATCATATATATATATCGACTATTGATTGATGGCGTGGAAAATGCAGTTTAATAATAAACAGGAACACCAGAGAAAAAATAAACATCCTTCAGGGTTTAATAGTACCAACGTTTCGGAATGCACTAATTCCATCTTCAGGGCTACAACAATAAAATGCCAAATCACATACAAAATACAAATTGCTTAATAACATTTTAAAATAAAGTTAAAAATTATTAAAAGTAGCTAAGAAAATGTAAAACATTAAAACTAAAAGGTAACTAAATGAAATTAAAAAGTTACAATTATAAAAAGTAGCTAGGAAAAATATAAAAGCATTAAAACTAAAAGGTAAATAAATAAAATAAACAAGTACCTTAACCAAAACATAGCAGATCTACCGATGATTCATCAGAATTTAGGTCTGGTTTTAATTTATAAATAAACAAAGATTCCATAATTTTTAGCTTAAGGTCAGAACTTCCGGCAGCAAGTACGGCGAAATTAGACTGTGAAATTGGGTGGTTATTGTTGTGTGAATGGTTGTGTGAATGGTTACCTAATTCTCTCATACGTAACCATATATGTGCATTGTTGCTTATAGTGGGGATACACCACGTACAAGAGCCTCTTTGGTGCGTTTACTCTCTATACACTTGGCAATAGTACTGCAAGCCGTTTATACTCTGAAAGGGAGTACGGGAGGAGTGGTGCTTTGTATAAAGCAGACGCTTTTCTGAACACATGAACTTAACTTATTAACAAATTGAAGTTTCCGAATGATCATAATTTCAAACTGTAAGTTTTAATATAGTTCGTTATTCACGAAAGTCCCTGTTGATGACCTACTTGATTTTTTAAAAGATAAGATCTCTAAGTATTCGTTCCCTGTTTAACACAACTTTATTATTGAGTTAATTAAGCTTTGTGTCAAAGATTCTAATTTTCAGTTTGAAAATAAGTTTTATGCTATGTCGTTTGGACTGGCGATGGGAAATCCCCCTCTCACCTGTATTAGCTAATTTATATATGGAATTTTTTGAAAGTAGAATTTTGCCCACTATTGTTAATTTCAACCTTGTCTTGTACCGATATATAGATGATGTTTTATGCCTTTGACCCAACAATTTGGATGTTGACGTATTTCTTGGTAGGCTCAACAATTTAGTCTCATCTATTAAGTTCACTGTTGAAAAGGAATTGATGGCTGCCTGTCTTTTCTGGATCTAAAAATTCATATGTTATTCTTGCAATATGTTATTCCTGCAAAAGATTATGATAGATTGAAATTTATTGCGTGGTTACAAGCTGGAAACAGTATTCACATCTCCACTAATATGAGCATTCGCACTGCATTTCATCAACCAACTTTTCATAATTTGGGGAATATGATGATATCCCTTCTCGCAAACAATCGTCGACATGGGCGTCGGTAAGGCGTGATCAGTGTTTAGAGTTTATTACTCTCATTGTTGAAAACACCGACTCACAGAGATACGTTGAACTAAAACAAGACTTTATCTTCAAGGCAGCACTTCTTAGCAAAGGAAACTTGTTTTCATCAACCAGATTCCAAAAATTACTATCACTTGAGTGGGATTTCAGAAGAAGGTCGTTTTGTAGATCCAATATCTCCAGTTCTAGTTCTTCTCCTCTTGCCCGTAGTAAGAGTTCTCCAATGGAAACAGCTGTCACTGTGATATCCACTGGATTGAATGGGTTTACAAAAAAGGTTATCAATGGTGAACTATTGATGGTGAACTATTGATGGTGAACTATTGAAAGCTTTCTTGGAATTGTTTCTGAAGTATTTGAATGCGGTTCACAAATGATGATGGGTTGAAATCACCCTCGCCGATAATTTGTTTCATATTCGGGAAGCGACGAAGAGACTTTTTTCTGAGTGTGACTTTAACAAGGTCATGATTTGAATGAGTTTACAACACCAATCATTTCAACCACTTGCTTAGCTTTACCCTGGAGCTCAGGATTCAAACCATTTAACTTTTGGGTTAAATCAACAAGAAAAGCTAAGTCCAATAACCATTAATTGTCATGAAGTTGCTTAATATGTTCATTTCTGCACTTCAGGAAATCTTCAACCTCTTCTATCAGTCTTATGAACCTGACAAGAATTCTACCTTTACTTAGCCACCCGACTTCTGTGTGAAGTATAAGATCAGTATACTCGCTCTCAACATCTTCCAGGAGAGCCTTAAAAAGCCTGTACTGCGAAGAGGCTGCCCGTATGCTGTTGATTATTTTCGTTACAACATCCATGACGTGTCAAAAATGAAGCATTTTCGTATGTAATGCTTCCTGATGGGTGATAAAGTGGTAAGAAATGAACTGTGGAAATGAGTCATCCTTCTTGCAAAGGGAAACGAACCCATTATTTCTGCCAATCATGGCAGGTAATGGGTGACAATGGAAGATAGCTTTTGAAGAGGTATATTTATTTCCGTTACATAGTTTTTGAACGTGTGATAAAGATCTTCGCCTTTTGTTCATACTCTCATGCCAATAATTTC
>JAJOZX010018370.1:0-41502 GCA_023014485.1 Bathynomus jamesi
TTTATATTATTCATTAAATGGAAACTTTTCAAGCTACACAATATCAAAAATATACTAAATTTGATCCTCTTTTAATCATTATTAACTAATTATTAGTGATGGGACGATACCAAAATTTTTAACGATTCTGATACCACTAAAAAGTCTGGATTCCGATTCTCATATTTTTAAATATAATTCTATACTTGTTTTTCTGGAAATTGTCATATTTTCTCTGGTAAGATTAACTATTTACATTATGAGTATGATAACATAAATTATAAAAGGTTGGTTTAAAAATAAAAATCAACTGTAAGTTGTAACAATTCATTTTAATCTTCTTGATTACACATCATGGATATACGTTTTAATGTATAGCTACAATACAATAAAAATAAAATTTGTTATCCTCTCTCATTTAAATTTTAAAGTTTACATTGCAAAACTGGTTCAATTAAAAGTTAAAGAATCGTTTTAAGAATCGGAAATCATGGTACAATTCTCTCGATTCCGATTCCGATTCCTGAAAAATGCTCGATTCTTCCGATTCTCGATTCCAATTAATCATCCCATCACTACTAATTATAAGTTCTATGAATGGAAACGTTCAACTTACCCCAAGTTTTTATAATTAACAGCAATATTTGAAACCCCCCACTAAAGTGGCCAAATAGTTGAGGGTTTTCAAGTGGCTTTAAAAAAAAAAAAAAAAAAAAACCTGGTAGAGAAAAAAAAGTGGGTAACCCAACTTTGGTGCCAACCCTGGTAAGAGCACCCTCAAATTAGATTAGACAAGATTAAAAGATTAGACAAAAAATCTTCCCAATCTAAATCCATCCTGTGAACTTTAAATGAAAATAAAATTATCCAAGTATTTTTCAATACCATTTTTTATAATTCTTTATAGCATCTTCTCTACCAAAGATGTTAGACTAATAACCCTATAATTTAATATTCCTTTCATTATCTGTTCTCGTAAATGGGTACAACCTTTTATTTTATTTTTACAATCATCAGGTATCTCTACCTAATCAATATATCTAACAAACAAAATAAATAGTGCTTCAGCTAAGCTGTCCTTCCACTCCTTGGAAATCCTAATATGCTATCAGGACCAGCTGCTTTATTTGATTTTAATATGATAATTGCTTGCCTAACATTAACCTTTTTTATGTGAATCCTATCAAGAATGCCAGAGTTTGAAGAATGTAAAGTATCAAAATCAAAATTATCAAACTTTTCTTCATTAAAAAACATCTAAAATATTCATTAGAAATGTTGACAATATCTTGATCTTTATCTTTCAAATGAAAACATTCCTAACTCCTTCAGTATTTGAATATATTCCAGGTTCATAAGACCAAGAATGAACTTAGTGACTGTTATACTCTGACTCAAATGTATTGCTGCAGTGGCTGCGTAGGCCGTAGTCCCCAAGTATCTGTGTCATCAAACCACCCAGCACTTTTTCACGTTTCTGGGTTCATGATAGTCAAGAGACTGGGCAAAGAGGTAGTCTCCTCAGTATCTAGGAATGCCTCTCTTGTCAGTGGTTTATTTCCAGAAGATTATTCAGGTCTGACTCACACATTAACTGCAAAGGACTTCCCCCAAGTTCAGGTGACTAAATCCAACTCCCCAAGGGGTGGGAGAACCAACCACTCAGTCCAAGAAAGGGCTATAATGTAAAGGTGAACCTAACGAAGTAAACTACTGTTTTTTTTTCTCTATTATATCTGAACTACACAATTATTCAGTATAAAAGTATAAACATACCTAACAAAAAAGACTGGCAATGAATCACAATTAACAAAACCTCTGAAAACAAATACTACTTTGTGAGATTCGGCAGAAAGGATAGAAAGCAAGTGGGAGACAAGCACTGTATGAAATTTAGGATATTGGGAGGGTGGTTGAGAGAGAGCAGAAGTGGTCCTCAGAGGAAATAGATTTGGTAGTCTCTTTAATGTACAATAATTTATGGTTAACAAAGGTATGTGAATAATTGTTCATCATACTGGGTCATATCCACATTAGTAATTTATTACTATGTGGTGAAGGGTGTGCTCGGTGAGATTATCTCCCACCGACAACAACAACCAGCCAACAAAACTGAAGTCAAACACCAGAACCTTGGCTTCAGTTCGTTCTTCCTTTTGATCGCATGAAGAGAGAAACAATTACGCAGTTGGCTTGCGAACTACTCTACAGAAATAGTGACTGAAACAAAAGTTGAAGTTAAAAAAAAACCAATACAGGCTAGTGTACCCAGAATAGGCCTACTTGAATTAGCTTAACTGAAGACTACGATTTTAAGATTAACTCTACAAGACGCTACATCATCCCATTGACCAACTGAGGTGAGTCAATTCTTTCACTTTACCTTTCGGTTAACAAATATCCCCAATTTATTACATGAACCGTAGTACATTTTCTATGGTTTTATTTGTGGGAATTGTATCTGTGACTTTAATCATCCTATTTGCTCCGGACCATTTCTGGATTCTCGAGTCCTAATTTAATAGGTTGGATTAATTTTAACCTGCGTTAGGGGTTGGGAAATTAAGGTAGGTTTAATTGAGGTCAATCTCCAACAGTGGTTTTTTTCACACACTGGAAATGACTTGCACAGAATGTGAACCCTTGTCCCAGCCTAGCTACCCTTCAAACTTGACAACCCCCTATGACCTGAGGTTTTTTCTTTATACACTTATACACACTGGCTAGTTAGTAGGGTTAGGGTCACAGGCCTGAGTCCAGGGCAGATCCCAGTGGCCAACAGTGGTTGACAGCCTCAATGGACTGCGTAGCTCCCACTGGATTGGATCCACAATCCAAGCCTGATGAATCTGTACCATGTGAGTTGAGTCCCAACTGGTTGCCTAGACAACACAAGATTATTAGTTAAATGCACTAGGCACCATTAATCACAACAACAACATAACAGACAATTAATCAACAAACTAACTGGAATCATGCCTTCATAATTGATCATTGGAAAACATAATTTACTCATGAAATCAAAACACAAATAATAAATAACCAACATGAAAATAACTACAAACTGACAATTATGGTAAACCTATCTCACATGAGTTAATCAACCTATAATCAGTGCCAAACAAGCATGGACAAAACCCTAACTCTGGAATAATGTGACTGGTGTCCTATAATAATGATGATAGGTTCTCTAGCTAGTTACACGACTAGGTTTGGCTAAAGGAAACTCCAGGGCTCCAGCGTGCACTGCAAACTGGGCAATAAGTAAAGGTCTGATGTCTGATCCTAACCTGCTGGATTTATTACACCTATCTATACTCAGTCACAGTTTCAAAAAACCTATATATCTGTCTACTTTTAATAATAATAATTAATACTAATAATGATAGTGAAATACAAATGACAACACTACAATAACTAGAAATAAGAATTATGAGCAAGTCTTTATTCCTATTGTACACTGGCCAAAGATTACAAGCTAGAGCACTTAACATTATACCTTTAAAGGCTTTCCAAACTCCCTTGGCTTCCAAAAGGACACATCTGTATTAATCTCAGCCTGTCTATCTGGCAATCTATTTGGGTTTCATAACCTTTTAATAGGCTTCCAAGATCAAATACAAGCTAGCAGTTACAAGATTTTTGCAGTTAACAGGCTTACTAACTATACTCATGTGGGGAGAGAAAAACTTGTGATAAGAACCAGATAGGACTTGAAAATTAGGGTGGGGGTTTTGTGAAAAAAATTTTAATACCTACAATAAATAAAGAATTTCATAGTTTTTAGTGATAATAAAAATATATTCCGATATAAGTAAACATGTAAGCTACAAATGCGAGGGGCTAAGGTTTTTTGGAACCCCTTATATGATGTTTGCACAAAATAACAATAATATGAGTTCAAAATCACTTGAAATACAGTACAGTACAATACAATACTGTACAATTCACACAAAGTAGGTAGGCTAGGTTAATTGCAAGTGTTGATGTACATTTGTGTACCCTACATGTTGGTAGATATTGTAGGCTAGCCTATGATAAATACACTATGACAGCTTCTTGATGATGGTCAACTGGGCTAGGCCAAGCACTCTCATGATGGAGTTTGCCCCTTCACCACTCTCATGGTCAAGGACTTACAAGAGAGCTTAGCCTTACCCGACGATGCAGGGGAAACAGTCACACACTTACTTTTTAATGTTCACAGTCATTTAACACAGTCCAAATTTGCACCAACCAGTCTGCACAATGTTGCTTTGCACTCCACAAAGGCAGAGAATAACACAACAATCGCAATCATGCACAGTGATGCAGAAGCACGAGCAACTCGAAATACTGGCAGGGCAAGAAGGAAGTGGAGGGGGTGGCCACTTAGGGGTGCTTGAGTCGGGAAAGCTACACAGAGGAGGATAAATTCATTTCTGCACATGGTGGTCATTTTGATTAGATAAATGAAGTTTGAGATACACCTGTGGTGGAGTACCAGAAACCAAACTTTGCTCATCATAGCGATTGCTAAACCAAATGTTGGCCAATCCTTGTATGAGAAAAAATGTTAATAAAACAGATCACTAAAGCGAGTGATCATTGCGTGAATGATCGTTAACCGAGGGATCCCTGTCCTCTAAAATGAGACCAAACATAATAGTTAATTATACAACTTATAAATTATTTCCTTGCATTTTTAACTAGCATTCCTTTTTATAATACTAAGCCTAATTTGCATGACGCATCTATATAATCATCTATACCTTTAAATCAAAATAGACCCTAAGTTTTTTAAAATTAGGCATACCATTGCATAATTTGAGGACCTAAACTTAAGGTTTTAAGTTAATTTATAAGCACTAAGCATACCTTCAAATTCTTCTGTGATTTCTTCATTCAAATCTGAATGACTTTTTTCAAAATTATTATCTTGGGCTGGATCTACCCTCCATTATCATTCCACATTTATGCTTAAATTTTAAAGTTTGGTCTTGGTAGAGGGGACTACTAATTATTGGGAACCAATTGAATACCAGAGGAAGGACAACTCAATAGTGATGGTATAAATAGGGTGGAAACTTGCAAAGGAGCTTAAATTTAAATTCAGAAGAGATTTTTTCTTGGTGTCCTGCAAGAAATTATGTACTTAAATAGTCATTACATTTGGAAAACATGAAACCACTCAGGCTTATCAAGGTTATCCAAGCCATAAAGGTTATAGAGTAAGGTAAATTTGGTAGAAGAGATACCAAGATTCTACAAATGAAAGTAAAGCAAATCCAAAATATCAATGGTGACTATTTTACAAAAAATGGGAAAAAGTGACACCAATACCTCATTTATTAGCATTACAGTACTGTAGCCTATTAGCTGTAATAAATCCAATAAGTAATTCCAATAGATCTGGTAATGCTCAATCAAACTTCTCACTGTGGGTTGGATGTGATTGCATAACTTCACTAGCAGCCTAACAACTAAATGTTACTACAGTATTAGGAGAGAAGGGGTAGAAAAAATAGGCCAAATACTGATAACCCCAAATCTCATGGGAACCTACTGGCAGTTTAAAATGTATAGGATAGCTAATCTATCAGCAAACTGACACGACTTTCCAGATCTGGTATATATCTTACTTTTTGACCCAGCAACCAACTCAACCCACTTTTTTGACCAACTCAGCCCATAAATATTGGTAAATATGTGGATTCATGGCCACCTATTTTTTGGTAATATCCATAACCTCTGATTGTTCAGTGGTTGGTGACATGGGAAATAACTAACTAATGACCACCCAACCTAACTGTATGCCTAACCCAGATATAAGATTCACCCTGACTGGCCTAATGTATAAAAAGGATGAGGTTTCTGACTTTTCTGACCATCAAAAAAAAAATCTGGTTGCCACAAAACCCCTGTCATTTGTGGGTTCACATTGTGATTTTGTAGCACAAAAACTAGGCTTTTTAGCTTTCTTTGCCTTTTGCAATAAAAAAATCTGTTCACACAGAAAATAAATACAGCTATACACCACAATACGCACTATGCAGGCCCACTATGCACAAATTCAAGGTTACATAGTTAATTAATTAAGGACCTACCCCATAATAAAGCAGGAATATTCTTGAAGTTACAGTTCAAGAATTCTCTGAATATTCAAAAATGCTAATTCTACCCACATCAACTGCCCCAGCCTTCAAAGATTCAGTTTCAGATCAAACTCCAACAACCCTTCAAGCCTAAATTCCATCGTTTCCCTTCATTCAGCCTTAATGCCTTTGCTACCTTCCCCCTTAGTTTATCTAAGTACCGTACATACATACATATTTGTTTATTAAATGTATGATATTATGCATTAATTATTGTTCTCTTTCAGGTTTATAATTAATTTATACTGTCATTATATTACTTAATTTCATGAACAGTTGATAGGATAGGTTTTTGATTTTATGGGTTTATTATAGTTTGAAAATTTTTTGTGGAACATAACCCACCCTCCTAATTAACTGTGCCTATGAGAAAATATACCTCACTATACAAATTCAATATTTTTTTTTTTTTTTTTTTAGTTCAGGAAGAACCGATTCGCCTCTATTTAAAGGGCATATCTCAGCGGAAAAACAAAGAAAAAGTGAGAGGAAAGACAGAGGAAAAAGAAAGGGTGGAGGGGACAGTCGAAGTGGAAAAAGACCAAGGATGACAAGGACTGCAGGGTCGAGCCCCATCATTTCTGGGTGCTAGGGCCGGGAGGGCGCACGTGAAACCTCCAGGAACAAGCACGTACAAACGAGCACAAAGAGCACGAGCTTAGAACCCCCTTGCGGGGACAAATTCAATATATACGCGGTAGTTTCCAGGGACACAACTACCATGTATAGTGGGGTATACCTGTATATAGTTTCAACAAGTTACTTTTTATACATTGTAAAAGCAGAATTTATTCTTTATACATAGCTTAAATGTATAAAATAACCTTTCTTTTAATTACGAGTAAACCTACAGGCTACAGCATACAGGCTTAACTTTTTCAGCTTTTATATTTCAAACCCAAAATATAGATAAGTATATAGCCAATAAAATACTTGTTAACTGTTATAAAAAAAAAAAGTATCTAGTATATAAAAATGATAAAAAAATTTATATTAATTACAGTCGGACCTAGGCCACAGAGCACTCGTATACATTTCTTTGAACTTAAAAGTTAAGTTTTATTGTTATTTACAATTAGGTATGTTAGTACTATAATCACTTAAATGACCCACTTTTGGGTTAATTTTCCAACAACTAAATGATACCTATATAAACATGTAGATGTATTTGTAGAAACTTTGCATCATTGTACAATTTATATTATTATTTCTGTTGGGTCAAATGTCCCTTGGTCCTCAAAGGGTTAATCTTTTCTGCTTGATGGTCTGAAAAACTTGACTTAGAATATATTACCACTCCAATAACCTTTCCTGTGGAAACTTCTTTCATCTTACCATCCATTCTGTATCCCCATCTATCACCATTGGAACTTCCTATTCTCATAAATTTATGCTTCTTGAGATGCAATTTCAGTAGCCACCTCTCTGATCATTTCCTCACTTCTAAGTCTTCTTGCAATTTTTCTGTAAACCTTGGTATTATCTACATATAAGAATATTTCACTACCATTCTTAACTACATCCAGTAAGTTGTTTATAAATTATAAATAATATGAATAAAAGAGGCCCAATTACTGATCCTTGAGGTAGTCCACTAATTACCTGCTTCCAGTCTGATGCTTGTCCATTGACTATTACTAGCTGCCAGAGCTGGGCAATAAATACATTGAATGTATTTAAATACTAAATACTAAATACATGGGAGAAATGTATTTAAATACTAAATACTAAATACATTTTACGAATGTATTTAGATACTAAATACAAAATACATCAATTGTATTTAAATACTTTTGTAAATACATTTTAAATACATACAAATTTTAACATATGCATTCACTAATTCATGAGTAACAACAATATAAAATGCTTGATAAAGGATAAAGAAATAGTACAATCTAATTTCCGATTATATATTTCCCTTTTTAGAACAAAACAAAAACAAAAGAACTTAGAACTTACGATGTTCAACCAGTGACATATTATACTCATTATATCATTGCAAAATGAGTAACAATTAATGAGTAGATGAGACATAAACGTAAACATAAAACGTAAACATAAACATAAGGCACCTTACGAATTCTCTTTTATTTCACGGTTGCTGCGGATCAAAACCAATCTTTCAAAAGTTTTGTCTGAAAGAGAGTTTTTTTGGGGATCCAAAGTGATTCCCGCGAATGAGAATATTCGCTCTACCGGTGCCGAAGATGGTAATGTCGTGTTATAGCGGAGGAACAGTCTTTTTGTGAGAGGATGTTTTCCCAAACTGTTGAAACATGAACCATGCTGTACTACACTGTCGACGCGTCGTACTGTGCTAGTACAGAACGTGTATTAAACCAGTAAAAGTATTTACATTTTTATATTTTGAGTATTTAAATACATTGTATTTAAATACTCATTAAAGTATTTAAATACTATATTTAAATACATGAAAAACAATGTATTTATAAATACAGTTCTAAATACACAAATGTATTTAAATACGTATTTAAATACAAATGTATTTAAATACTGCCCAGCTCTGCTAGCTGCATTCTATTGCTGAGGAAAGATATATTCCAATCAATGTATTTACTTCCTATAAGATAGCTCTTTTAATTTATATAATTTTATATACCTATATATTTTATAAATATATATTTTATAATAAAATTGTGCAATGAGCTATATTTTATAATAAAATTGTGCAAAATGTCAATCTCAAGTCAGCTAATTAACAGAGGGCCTACAACTATTTACAGAGCTACCAAAGTAGCCTGCATAACTTAAGCTAAGAATATACATTACTTACAAACTAACTCTTTCATTCATGAAAGCATCCAAAGTTTTCTAAAACTAACTAAGGAGCCACTATTTACCACATCATATGACAAGTCATTCCAAAAATCTACTACTATAGAACTGAAGAGTATTTTTGTAGATCCAATCTACAAGTCTGTTTTCAATGGTCTCTGGATTGTTTCCTTCTCGCCTTTTTCATTCATTTTTCAGTTCATAAGTTCTGTATAATAAACAACAATGTAATAACCAATGTAATAATAAATTTATAATTTCTGTAATAAATAATAATGCAATATTAAATGTCATAAATTTAATAATAAATGTAATAATTGTGTAAAAAAATAATAGAATCTGTATGTTTAGAACAGGAAGATAGTTTTAAATTTGTGCGAATGTACTTATAAGCGGGTCCCTTTAATGAAAATGTCCTTCCGGTGTCGGGAGAATGGGATCTAACCTAGGTGCAAATTTCTTAATGGTTGGTCCCTGGACTGTTTTTCCCTCTTGTTTTGGTTCATTTGTTTTGCTGTATCCACCTGAGGAGGATGCCAGTGGGCATTGAAACTGTTGTGGAAATAAACTGTCTATTAGAGTGGGTTTTTATTTTCATATTCAGAGTCGTAGACTTTATCTACAAAAGAACTTTTCTGGTCAGAGTACAGTAGAAGATTTTTGGAATGACTTGCCATGTGGTAAACAGTAGCTTGTTAGTTAATTTAAAAAAAAATTTAGACACTTTCCTAAGTAAGAGATAGTTCGTAGAATCTAAATATTGTATATTCTTAGCTTAAGTTATGTATGCTACTTTGGTTGTAGTAAATAGTTGTACAGTAGACCCTCACATTAATGTACACTTTGGGGGGAGCATTTGGTCGCTAAAATGAAATTTCCACTAAAGTGAAGTATGGAAAACCCCCACTTTAACGTACTGGGGAACACTAAAGTGAAGTATGGACAACCCCACTTTACCGGACTATGGGACGTTAAAGTGGGGTTTTCCATAACCAAATACTTCAGTACATTTACACATGTATGTATAGCCCTTGAATCTCCACATTTAACACATGAAAATGCATGAAAATACAACAGGAAACAACTGACTGCAACCTCATCCAAGGGCTGGTTCCAATAATATTCCAGTGAAGTTCAGTGATGCTAATAGACTTTTTTAGCGGAAATCTTCACTTTAACGACCTGTATTACGTTAAAGTGAATGTTAATGACCAGACAGCAATTTAGTCCATCCAAGTGAAGTTTCCACTAATGTGAAGGTCATTAATGCAGGGGATTTCTCTATGTTAATTAGCTGACTTGGGATTGACATTTTGCAGAATTTTATTAAATAGCTCATGACTTGGAAAACCTGAATAGGCCCCAGTGGCTTCATAGTTTCCATATGAAATGTAATGTAAAAGAGCTATTGAGAAAGGAGTCTTACTTATGATCTAGACCTAAGTTAACTAGGCTACGCTTGTAACAGCCTGGAAAACTTATCTATCGAGACCAGCCCAAAGTTGTGAAAAACAGTTTTTCTAAACAATGTAGTCACATATTAACTACCACAATATTAACTACCACAATATTAACTACCACAATATTAACTACCACAATATTAACTACCACAATATTAACTACCACAATATTAACTACCACAATATTAACTAGACCTATAGAAAATATAAAAATTAAATTATAAAATATAACTTGGAACCTGTTAATTCAACACATTTGAGGCACTACTCTTATTGAAATATCTGAAAGGTCTGAATTATGGTGAAGCTGCAAAATTTGTTGGATATTGTGACATTTTATCAAAATATAGGAGTTTTTGCAGCAACTTCACTAGGTAATTCTACTATGATGAAAATGCAAATAAATTTTTGAAGCTTGGTGAAATAATGGAGATATTTTGTCAAGTAAGGAGTTCACAACTTGCCTTATGGAAGCTCACTTGCATTTCTAAACTAGATGTTTGAAGATAATTTTTAGTAAATAAATACTCACATATGAATGCATTACGTATGCTAAAAAATAGCTAGATAAACAGGAAATTAATTTGGTACCTTCCCATTAACCCAGACCCCAAACTTTTTTTAACACTTGCCAATTTGAAAACTGGTTAGGTTTAGTCATGATATTTTTGTTAAAACTAACGAAAATATTACAACTTCACCTAACTAATCATCAATATATACCGTATATATAAAATTTGATTCTACATAATTTAGGACTGTCACATTATGAGTTATAAAAGCGAGGATATCCTGGGGTCCAGGATAACAGGAAAGTACCATTAATTTTTTTAGCAATATATATACGGTAATATTTGTTCAGTTAATCCACAAATAATTATATTACAATACTAGATAAAAATTCATGACCTATTTGTTGCCATGCATATTGTCACTCTTCTACCAATAATGTACAAAGCATAACCATAAGCTTAAATTTCCATAAATCTTGGGAAAATTATGTTTTTCAGCACAGTACAGGTACTGGGGTGCAGTTCAGATGTACCACATGGTCATTGCGGTGTAATTTGACTAAATCTTCCAAAATTTACCTGATATTTCAACAGAAAAATAGCCAAATTATCATGAGCCAAAATACCAAGTGTCAATTTAGCACAGTCCGAGTGTATTTAGAGTTTAGACTAATCAAAAGTAGGCCTAATACTAGTGATGGGACGATTAATCGGAATAGGAATCGAGAGAATTGTACCATGATTTCCAATTCTTAAAACGATTCTTTAACTTTTAATTGAACCAATTTTGCAATGTAAACTTTAAAATTTAAATGAAAGGATAACAAATTTTATTTTTATTGTATTGTAGCTATACATTAAAGCATGTATATCCATGATGTGTAATCAAGAAGATTAAAATGAATTGTTACAACTTACAGTTGATTTTTATTTTTAAACCAATCTATTATAATTTATATTACCATACTCATAATGTAAATAGTTAATCTTACCAGAGTAAAATATGACAATTTCCAGAAAAACAAGTATAGAATTATATTTAAAAATATTGAGAATCGGAATCGAGAATCGTATCGGAATCGAGACTTTTTAGTGGTATCGGAATCGGAATCATTAAAAATTTTGGTATCGTTCCATCACTACCTAATACCCTTCCAAAAGGCAAGGTTTTCATACTATGCTTAGTTTCTGTACCTAGCCTAGGTATAAGTTACATTTTTAGAATAAAAATAACTTCATTTAAACCTAACTTCCTAGTTAAATTTGTATACCTCAGCCATTACAAATACTATAAGTTTAATTTTATTTGATATACATATACTTTAGTAGTGGAAATTATTTATACATTTTAGTGTTAGAAATTATAACTATCATTATTATTAAAAGTATTAAAACTATATTAGAACTAATTATAACTATTATTATTATTATTATTAAAAGTATTAAAACTATATTAGAACTAATAAATGTCATTAATGGATATAATCAAATGCACAAATTAGTTAGTTTTATATTTATTTCTTCATAGAATTCATGAATATAGCTAGTAAAATAAGGCATGTGTTGTACCATGTTGATGACAGCTTCTTTGCTCAGTTAGGTCAACTGTATGCCCCTGATGAGTGGTTAGGTTAAGTCATGATATTTTTGTTTAAACTAACAAAAATATCACAACTTAACCTAACCAATCATCAAGGGTGTACAGTTGACCTAACCAGGGAAAGAAGCTACATTGTCAACATGGCACATTTATCAGTTGTAATATTATTTTAATACTTTTAATAAAATTATATTCAGGCTTACATATTTTTTGTTGATATTAAACATATGCATATACTTTAGCATTGGAAATTATTTATACCTTTTATTTTTAATTAAGAATTATTTAGTTTTAAAAATCAAGTTGGAGCTCTTAAATTCTCTATATTTTTTTAAATATATATTTAAAATTAGCAATAATAATTAGGGATGTACCAATATATCAGTATTGGTGATATCAGTAGATTTTTATCGATATCAGTATCAGCCAATATTTCAAAAGTAAGATTTTTCCAAATTATGAATAAAAGACTATTTAGAGGATGAAATTTCCAATATTTTATTGGAATTGTATTGTTCACAGACAAATCAAGATTTAATCTTCGAACATCCAATGGATGGGAAAGAGTGTGAAGAAGAACAGGAGAAAGTCTGAACAATACTCATCCCCATTGGACCATAGTAATAGTTCAATTGACATGCTCATAAGTGAAAGCAAGATGATATTGCAGTGGTGTAGGAGCAATTCCTCACCCATTGCTGGACCTCTAAAATGTAAGCTACTTTCCATAACTCTCCTTCTAACAGTTCGCTCTGATATACTAATGTCTCAAGTGGGGATGCAGAGGCGTACCAATACTTTTTGCCACTCAGGGCGAAAATGCCAATGCCGCCACCCCACTGCAACAATTTTCAATTTTAAAAAAAAATTCCTTTACAAAAACACACTTCTAAACAACTTTTATTGGAAGAAAAATTTAAATAAAGCAACTTCAATTTTAACAATACTACATAATGTACCGTACATAATACATATTTTTAACAATAACTATATAATGTATAATGCCGTGTTAAATTTTTGGACTTTCATAACAGAAAATTCATGAATGATTTTTTCTATGTCTATTGTCTCTGCAACTTCGCGTTCAATTGAAATAATCGCCAAATTGCTCAGTCTAGATTGACTTATAGTTGACCTGAGGTAAGTTTTTATAAGTTTCAGTTTCGAGAAACTTCATTCGCAACTTGCCATGGACATGCATGTAGTTAGACAGATCCGGAGGGCAATTGTTATATGAGGCAAAGATTCCACTAGATCCCATTTAACGATCCACTGTAGTAGTTTTAACATATCCCAGTTTTTTGGATCATCGTCCGACGCTTATGCTTTCGAAACTGAGCAAATGTCTGGGCAAATGCTTTATTTCTTCCAGTAGACTTCCTGGATTAATGTCATTGTAATGGAAGAAAA
Source organism: Bathynomus jamesi (assembly GCA_023014485.1). Classification (NCBI taxonomy): domain Eukaryota; kingdom Metazoa; phylum Arthropoda; class Malacostraca; order Isopoda; family Cirolanidae; genus Bathynomus; species Bathynomus jamesi. The sequence continues at coordinate 13,895 of JAJOZX010018370.1, forward strand.
ATTATTGACCTTGGTATTAATTTCTTCATCTTTGGACGGATTCAAAAGGTACGAAGGAGACAGAAATTCAAAGCGATTATTCATGTTTTTAAGACAAACTGTGCATTTTTCAATTTCTGCTAATAAATGATCCATGATTTCAAAAAATTCTCTGTGTACATCCTCTTGCACGGTCAATCCAGCATCACGAGCTTGCTCTCCAGGCATTCTTCTCCATCTCCTGACTCTGCGGTCTATACTGATATCCATTTCATTACAGAACTCTTCGGCAGTATCTGCAGCGTTTGATACTACTGCCTCTCATTCATTAGTTAAAAACACGGATAAAGAGTTCATTTTTAATGCACACTGGTCCAAAGCAAGTCCCTTTCTTTGAAAATATAGCTGAGCATCATTGGTTTCTTTCAGCATTGGATCCCAGAAAAATAAGTACACAATGAATATGTATGACATGATAGAGGTCAACAGAGCTTCAGCATCACCCTTTGTATCCAGATTTTCAGAGACCCCTTCACTCAGTTCTTCCAAGGCACTAACAACGTGAGTCAAGTTCTTCTTAAGACTAGAAACAGCATCATACTTAGCACTCCACCGCGTATCAGAGCCTCGCTTGACAGTGATTTTGGAATGTTTTGTTAAGACATCCCAACGATGAGTAGAGGAAGAAAAGTAGACAAAAATTTGTTCAATTGTTCCAAAGAAAGTTACAGCATTAGGACTCAGTCCCGCGGCATGAACTCCAGCCAAGTTCAGCGAGTGGTTATTGCAAGGAATGAAAACAGCGTGTTTGCTAACATCAAGAATTCTGCATTTTAAAACATAAAAACCCAAAATTTTGCATACTGTGCCCACCTGACAGTAATTTGCTTTATACCTTTTTATTTTAAAATTTTGCAGAAAACATCCATTATGAAGCGAAATTGACCCAGTAGATTCCAACAAAGAAAAATGAAGAAGGCAAGAGAAGAGGTGGCTCAGGCAATGTCTGGATCAATTTTGAAATATGTGACGCCTTCAACATCAAGTGCAATAGGAGAAAGTCCTGAAGATATAGAGCCTGGTGACTCTGAAGAGCAAATACAAGAAGCATCTTCACAAGAGGATTCAAATGAGAGAGAGCAAGGATTGGAGGATGGCAATTCATCTTCTAAAAGCAGTGAAACTCATGAAGAGGAAGGAGATGCCAGCAGAAGTCCACACCAACAGGAGGAAGAGACTGATGAAGAAGAGAGACAGATAGATTTTCAATTTATTCTGATGTCGCTGCTTGGCCAGTCCCGGTTCCAAATGACTTGAGAGTTGATCTTATTGAATGTGACAAAGTTGAAGTAAAGGAATCATTCTTGGACTTCTTCCCTATTGCCGGAAAGACTGCTGCTGAGCTCACAGGGGATATCCTGAGACATCTGGAGAGAGATGGACTGGACATAAACTTGTGCCGTGGTCAAGGATGTGACAACGCTGCAACTATGGCTGGGATTCACAGTGGTGTTCAGTCAAAGATCAGAGATATTAATCCCAAGGCTTTGTTTGTGCCTTGTGCAAATCATTCTCTGAACCTTTGCGGAGTGCACTCATTTGGAAGCGTTTCTTCATGTGTAGGCTAACTTTTTTGCAACCTTGGAGAGAGTCTATTCCTTCTTTTCAGTCTCAACTCATCGATGGGAAGTGCTGATGAAGAATGTAGGCATGACAGTCAAAAGACTTTCCAAGACAAGATAGAGTGCTCATTATGACGCTGTGAAACCAGTGAAGGCAAATTTTGAAAAGCTAACCTCAACCCTTGAAGTACTGTGCGACCCCAAAGAAAATGTAACTTTTTTGAGTTACCTTTCTTTCTGGTGTGAAGTCCTGGAAGAAATTAATCCCATGCAAAAGTATTTGCAAACAGTTGGAATCAGGCTTGAAAAGTGCAATGTGAAGCTCCAAGCTCTAAAACTGTTTCTTGAAGATTAGCGCAATGAAATTGTGGAGGGGGCCATTCATTATGCAACTACAGTGTAAGGAAATGGACATTTCTATGGAGAGAAGAGGGAGAGTAAAGCTCCGGAAAAGGATGCCAGGAGAGATGGCAAAGGATGCTGGTCTCACATTGCCAGAGGAAGTAAAAAGGGCTATGTTTGAATGTCTTGATCGCTTTCATCAAGAATTGGAGATTCATTCTAAGGCAATGGATCAAATTCTGTCAATGTTCGCTGTTATTCAGCCAAACACTTTGGTTGTTGCAACAGAAGAAGAACTTTGGAAGTATATTCCAAATTTGACTTAGATTTTCGATGAATTCTCTGATGAAGATATCAGTGTGGAAATTGGACAACTTCAGAGGCATTTGGAAGCTGCCAAAATCAGCGTTGAAGAGGCAAAGAAATGGACAACAATGCAGTTTCTGGAGTTTATTGTGAAATGGGATTTTTGTGAATCTTTGCCGAACTTGTCACTGTGTTTGAGATTCTTTTTGACTGTCTGTGTGTCTATTGCTTCATGTGAAAGAAGTTTTTCCAAATTGAAATTGATGATAAATTTCTTTCGCTCGACCATGAGTCAGACAAGATTGACAAATCTGGCTTTACTTTCAATTGAACATGAATATGCAAAGAAAGAAGGTGAATTTTGATGAGGTCATTGATCAATTTGCAGAAATTAAGGCTCAAAAGCAGAGACTGTGAATCCTCTCTATTTACCTTTGAAGAATAGGCTGAGCGTTGAGACTAGATTTCCTATGTTTTTTGTATAAAATAAAATGCAGTATTACCTGTTCACTGAATTTTTAATGTCCTGCATTTTTTTTATTTCCAATTTGCTTATGACAGTATTTTACTATTTAAAAATCTACTTGCAAACATATATTTTTCTGTATATTTAAATTTTAAAATTATTTATGGGGGGTGCCAAAGGAAGGATCCGCCCCGGGTGCCAAATACTTTAGGTACACCCCTGAGTGGAGCACCTATTTTATGAGCAGCAAAGTGGTCCATATATTGTAGAGGTAGGCCTAAAGAGAATTACAGTTCCCCTAGAACTAGACACAGGTGCTGCCAGAACTGTCATGTCCAAAACAGTTTTTAACAAAACTTTCAAATATGCACCTAAACTACATGCATCTGAAACAATACTAAAAAAATATGGGGACATACAAATACCTATTTGTGGAGAAGCATCCATCACAGTTACACTCAACAAGAAAACTTTGTCTCATCCCTTAACTCTTTTAGTGGTGGATGAGGAAGGGCCTACTATATTAAGTCGTGATTGGATTGATGCTTTGAAAATGCCTATTGACAAAATTTTGCCAAAGGGTCAGGCAGATGTGCATACACTCTCATATCCGTCTGACATAGACTCATTGTTAAGGGAGTTTTCTTCTGTTTTGGGGCCTAAAGTAGGCAACCTAAAAGGCCATCAGGTCTGTATAGAAGTAAACCCTAATGTAGCTCCAAAATTTTGTAAGATTCGTTCAATTGCACATGCATTGCGGGAGAAGGTAGATTTAGAAACTGACAGGCTGCTCAAAGATAAAATTATCGAACCAGTCACACACGCTAAGTGGGCTGAGCCAGTAGTTCCTATACTAAAACCTGACAAGTCCGTGCGGTTATATGGGGATTACCGTTTAACAGCAAACAGAGCAGTCCTTCTAGATTGGTACCCTATACCCAAGCCTGATAAGTTATTTAGCTCTCTTGCTGGGGGGTAAATATTTCACAAAACTAGATATGTCTCAAGCCTATGCTCAACTAAGTTTAGATAAAAATTCTAAAGAACTAACTATCATAAATACGCACCGAGGCCTATATAAGAAGCCTATGCTCAACTAAGTTTAGATGAAAATTCTAAAGAACTAACTATCATAAATACGCACAGAGGCCTATATAAGTACAGTGCCCGCGAAAAGTATCCGATCACTCAAGAAAATACAATATTTTCCCTTGATATTCAGAGACACATAATTCACTTTCTATTTGTTCTAGCGACATCTGGTAACTTTGAGGTTGCTCGCTGATATGAGAGCTATCCAACGCATTCTCAAATTAGTGTTCTGGTAGCCTTCGTTGCGGGTGGCAGTGTCTCAAAGTTGTCAGATTTCACTGTTTGTGTAAATTTATTGATATTTTATTATTTTTTACAGAAAGTGGTGTAAATAAATTTATATATAATGTGTGCTAAAAAACAACTTAAGAGTGATTGTCGAGGTGCTATTGTTGCTTTGCATACATGTGGGAAATCACAGAGACAGATAGCTAAGGAATTAAACATATCCCAAAGTACCGTTAATTTATGGGTTTCACGGGCTAAGAACAATGCCGGCCTAACCACGCCAGTCCCTAAAAAACGATCTGGCAGACCGAGAAAAACAAATTCACGAACAGACAAACTTATGAAACGTTTAGTATTGAAAAACCCAACAATAACTGCGAAAGAAATAAAATTTAATATGAATAATTTGTTATCTGGTGTTTCTGAACGAACTATCCAGGAGCGGCTCCAAACAGAACTCGGATTACCATCTCGCCATGCTGCTAAGAAACCGTTCATTAATGAAAAAATGCGTAAAAAACGTGTCGCATTTTGTAAAAAATATATTCATTGGACTGTTGATGACTGGAAGAAGGTTTTATTTAGTGATGAGTCGACATTTTTGACATTCAGAAGTTGTCCAAAAAAGGTTCGCCGGCCCATTGGCTCAAATAGGATGGACCCTAAATACACCCTAAAGACAATGAAACACCCTCCAAGTGTGATGGTTTGGGGTTGTTTCGGTTACTATGGGCGTGGAAACCTATATTTTCTTCCGAAGAACACAACTATGAATGGTGCACGGTATTTAGCAATGCTACAGGATAAACTTCCAATGGCAATGGCAATCCAAAGGACAAAAACATACATGCATGATGGTGCACCATGTCACAGGGCCAAAATAGTGACAAAATGGATTACTGACAATAAATTTAATATTTTGGATTGGCCTGGTAATAGTCCAGATCTCAATCCGATAGAAAATATGTGGCTAATAATAAAAAATAAGGTTGAATGCCACGACACTGGCTCAGTCGAAAAATTACAAGAAGCCATCAAAAAGGTATGGTGCAAGGAAATACCAGTGGAAGTTTGTCAAAACTTGATTAAATCCATGCCAAAACGTCTAGAACAAGTCATCCAAACCAAAGGACAGATGACAAAATACTAATATAAGGTTAGTATACATTTAAACATTGTTTTTTATGTAAAAAATACAAATTTCCAGGGTGATCGGATACTTTTCGCGGGCACTGTACAATAGGCTATGCTATGGAATAGCATCAGCTCCAGATATTTTTCAGAGGACAATGGACCAAGTTGTTCTTGGTCACATTCCGGGGGTACTTTGTTTTCTAGATGATATCCTCATTTCAGGTTCATCTAAAAAAGAACACCTAACTAGATTAACCACAGTTCTTATTATATTTTATTTTATTGGGTTCAGAATCCCAGATGAGCCCTGAATGGCCAAGCTCTGAAGGGCCAGTTTAACCTACAGCCCAAGTTAAGTTAGACTAAAACTTACAGACTTGGAAGTCCTATTAGGTTCTACCTCAGGGTTGCTGACTCGATGTAGGCCTACCTTAGGCCTCAGTTGCATAAAATTAAGATAAAAAATAAAAGGAGCACTATTTATGGTCTTCTTTCTAAACCTTGCAACAAAAACGCAACCTGCACCATTGCACGATGTAACAATCTTGTATCAAAACAACCAAACTGATTTGCAAGAGAGCTCTCTATAAGACCACACCCTGTAAGTGCTGCATTCAACAAACTAGTAGGAAGGACGCGCAGTGCCCCCAAAAAAATGATGCCACAAGTACCCAAACAATGATGCCACAAGAGCCCAAAAATGCTAGCTCTAAATTAAGTGAATTTTTCACTAACCTTACAATTATGAAATGGATATATATACACCTTAACTTAATATATACAAGCAATGCTGCATCAATCAGCTTAGTCATCATATCGCCTTGGGACATCAATAGCTCCTCCTCTTCTAGATTTTTCTAACAGTTCTAAAAAGACTCCGGATACCAGACTTAAGCTAAAGAAAGAAAAGTGTTCGTGGGTCACTAATGAGGTTTCATATTTAGGGTTCTGCATAGAGGCCTCAGGCATTCATCCAATGGTGGATAAACTAGAAGCAATAAAAAATGTACCACCTCCACAAAACATCCACAGTTACAAGCTTATTTAGGTCTCCTAAGCTTTTATAAGAAATTGTTGCCTAATGCATCAACTTTCTTTGAACCCCTAAATAAGTTATTACGATCTGGGGAACAGTGGAGATGGGAGAAAACCCAAAAGGAAGCATTTGAGGCTTCCAAGGACGTACTACTAAAGTCCACTCTCCTAGTACATTATGATCCTAAACTTCTCTCATAGTTTCAGCAGATAGCAGTTCTTATGGAATTAGGGCACTGTTATCTCACCACATTGATGACGTAGATAGGCCTATCTGTTTTGCTTCTAGAACACTAACAGACAAAGATGATATGCACAACTTGAACATGAAGCCTTAGCCTTAGTATTTGCAGTAAAAAAATTTCATTTCTATCTATGGGGTCATGAATTCAAACTAATTACTGACCATAAGCCTCTCTTAGGTTTATTTTCACCTAATAAAAATATTCCAGTTATGACCTCAGGTAGGATTCAACGATGGGCACTGATTCTACAAGCCTATAAAGTTGACTTAGTACATTGGTCAGGCAAACTTCTAGGTACGGCTGATGCTCTAAGTAGGTTGCCTTTAAAAAATCCAAATGAATACGTACCTATACCTACAGAATGGGTTCACTTGGTGGAGTTTTTGGAATCCACTCCAGTATCTGCAGTACAAATAGAGCAGTGGACAAAATCAGACCCTATTCTGTTGTTGTTTGTTTTGTTTGTTTGTTTGAAGTTTAAATGGAGAAGCTCAGCCAATAAGGCTATTTACATCCTCCAATCTAAGGTTAATGCGATTCTTATTCCTAAGATCAGGATCGTCACTAGAGTCGAAAGTAAGATACTTAAATTAAAGTTTCGTTACAAATCAAAGTTCTTGAACAATCCCCACCCTATTCTGTCTTGGGTCATCCATTACTGCTCAGTTGGTTGGCCTACTAAGGTTGAGAGTGAATTACAGCCTTTTTATCAACGTCAGTTGTCATGTCTCTTATGGGGCCACAGAGTGATAATTTCGAATGAAGGCAGGTCGAATTAGTGAAGGAACTTCATGCTGAACACATGGGTGCAACAAAAATGAAAGAGCTGGCAAGAGCTTATTTCTGGCGGCCCGGTTTGGATGGAGGACTCGAATCATTGGTTCGTTCCTGTCAAAGCTGCCTAGAGAACAGAGATCTCCCAAGGAAAAGTCCACTTCATCCTTGGGAATGGCTTACTATACCTTGGCATAGGATCCATGTTGACTATACAGGTCCTATAAATAATAACTATTTCCTAGTCATTGTGGACGCCTACTCTAAGTGAGTGGAAATTTCCCAACCACTTCCACGACTTCGGGTGTTACTATTCGCTTACTCTGTTCGTGTTTCGCTCGATGGGGTTTACCCGTAGTCCTGGTTTCTGACAATGGTACTTGTTTTACCAGTGAGGAATTTCGCTCTTTTTGCCACCTAAATGGCATTAGACATGTCCGGTCTAGTGTTTTTCCACTCGTCTACTAATGGCCTCAGGGAAAACATGGTCTGTACTTTAAGTCGGCCTTGCGTCATTCTCGTGGGGAGGAAATGCAAGTGGTGTCGGATAAATTTTTGTTTAAATATCGACTAACACCTCATATAACGACGGGGTGTCTCCTTCGAAACTTAGATTGGCTGGGGAATTCGTTCAGTTTTTCGATCTGTTACGTCCAAACGAAACGTTACAACAACGAGTTTTACGCCATCAGAAAAACAGAAGTTGTACCATGACACTAAAAAGGGAGAGTTAGAGAAGCGCAACCTGATGATCCAGTTATGATTCGCAACTATGGGGCTGGACCAAAATGGGTTCCTGCAACTGTGCAGGAGAGAACGGGCCCTGTTTCCTTCAAGTGCCAACTAGAAGATGGTCGTTCTATTAAACGCCATCAGGACCAGATACGGGAACGTGAATTGCAGGTGACCGGAGTCTTCCGGAAGAGAGAACCGATCCTCTGGAAAATGGTTCAATCGCCCGCCTATGCATGTTCCACCTATTTCCTACTACATCAACCCCGCTCCGCAGGTCGTCTAGGGCTCTCACCCCCTGACAGACTAAACTTGTAGGGGAGGAGTGAAGTGACGTGTGTGTAGATATACAGGGTGATTCAGCAAAGAGTACATTAAATTGGAGGATGGAATCCTTGGATAATTCCAAACCACAACATGTCTCTATGGTAAAATGTCAGATTCTGCATAGTTTTCCATGTTACAATACATTTAAGATATTGTATTAATGAGAGTGACTATGAAGTGAACCCCCGTAGTTTTTGTAATCATTTATTCACAGATCTCTAAAGTGTGACCCCCTCGTTGTTACAACCTAAAGGAAATGTTCAAAGTTGCCCCCTTCTGCCTCAATGCAGGCCTGTACACGTTGTACCATTGAATGTCTGACGCGTTCCAGAATGCCTGGACTATGTTTAATTTGCTCGCACCTGTCACGAACGCGTGGCCATAATTCCTCTCTTGTTTGAACCTCTGTATCATACACCAACGTCTTTAAATGGCCCCACAGGTAGAAGTCCAAAGGGTTAAGATCTGGGGAGCGGGGTGGCCAGGGAACGGGGCCACCACGCCCTATCCACCTGTTGGGATAAACAGTATCCAGATATTCCCTTGATGCTCGGGCAAAATGTTCTCTTCTGGAACGCGTCAGACATTCAATGGTATGACGTGTACAGGCCTGCATTGAGGCAGAAGGGGGCAACTTTGAACATTTCCTTTAGGTTGTAATAAAGAGGGATCACACTGTAGAGATCTGTGAATAATGATTACAAAAACTTACGGGGTTTTCACTTCATATTCACTCTCATTAATACAACATCTTAATGTATTGTAACATGGAAACTATGCAGAATCTGACATTTTACCATAGAGACATTGTGGTTTAGAATTATCCAAGGATTTCATCCTCCAATTTAATGTACTCTTTGCTGAATCACCCTGTATATATGTATATAGTCTAAAGTCACTAAAGGAAAAAATCACTAAAAGAAAGCTGAATGGCAACACAAAGGGGTAAACGGAGCAATGCGGGCTGTTCGTTTGTTTTGGCTGGACTAGAACATGGTTATTCATATCTGACTAAATCGTTGGTGCTAAGTTTAATTTGGTGATGTTTCTAAGGTGACAGATGGGGTAGGAAGTTGTCAATAAATAATAATAGTTAGGGGTAATGTCTATAACTTCTAAATTAGTAAAGTTAGAGAGTTTAGATAGACTACTTTGTGGGACGCAGGAAATCTATGGTAGGCCCGAAAGAATATCTAATTCAACGCACCGGTAAGTGCCTTTGTTGTTGTTTAGAAACCTAGTAACTTAGCGGGGTGTCACTAACCCCAAGTTATTACAGCGATCATAGAATCCACCCCGAAATGGAAACATTTCCTAACTCGCCATTTCATTTTGATGACCGACCAGTGCAGCGTCTCCTTCATGTTGAACAACAGGTCCGCCAACCGAATCAAAAACGACAAAATCCTTCGCTGGAAGATGAAACTTTCCCCGCTTTCATATACTATCAAATTCAGACCGGGACGAGAAGACCTACCAGCCGACGCTCTTTGAGAGCCCATTGCGCAGCTACATTCCACCAGTCCATGGAGCATCTACACAATTCTCCCATCCACCCGGGTGTCAGCATAATGCTCTATTTTATCCGCTCCAAGAATTTACCGTATTCTGTAGATGAGATTTGTCACGTCACTGCGAATTGCTCGACTTGCCTGAAATGCAAACTTCAATTTTACAAGCCGCCTAAGTCAAAACTAATAAAAGCGACATCTCCATTTGAAAGGATTAACATCGACTTCAAAGGCCCTCTACCGACAAGCTCTGGATCTAACTCATATGTTTTAACAATAATCGACGAATACTCTCGCTTCCCATTCGCATATCCCTGCCGCAATGCGAGTGCTGCCACCATGATCAAATGTCTCACGAATCTATTCTCTATCTTCGGAATGCCAGCGTATGTGCACTCGAACCGCGGAACATGTTTTATGTCAGCTGAAGTTAAAGCATTCCTGACTAATTTCGGAATACTAACAAGCCGCACTACACCGTACCACCCCGAAGAGAACGCCCAATGCGAACGATATAACGGGATCATGTGGAACACCATCGTTATTCTCTGGAAAGAAAGGGGCTGGGAAAGGCACACTGGGAGTCCGTATTACCGGAAGCATTACACGCCATCAGATCCCTACTCTGCACCTCAACGGATAAAACTCTACACGAAAGGCTGTTCTCATACTCGAGAAGAACATCAACTGGACCTTCCCTTCTATCCTGGCTCTCGACTCCAGGAGTGGTACTAATCAAACGCCACGTCCGTAATTCAAAATTCGACCCTCTCGTTGAGCAAGTTGAGTTGATTGAGGCAAATCGTCATTACGCATATATACGTTACCCAAAACGGGAGAACTGATACGGTATCTACTAAAGATCTCGCCCCTCGTGGAAACTCCGAACGAATCATTCTGCAGGAACCCACGAATATCACTCACAAGGATGACGACGCTCAAGCAGGGACTCCGCCTACACACTCCGCCGAGAAAATTCCAGGATCGTCGGGAGAAACGGAATGAACTGAAACACTCCAGAATGAACATTCGGTACCTGAGACCAGTTATCAAAACTCACCTAGAAGATCCTCCAGAATTCGAAAACCAGTCTCCCGTCTTAACCTATAACACTCTCTTCCTCTGTTGCGTCAGAATGTATTACACTGCGACTCACGGAATCATGTCCTGTATCATGCAGGGGTGTGCTGCCAATTTCTTAACAACCGGCTCTGACACAGATAGGGGTGTAAATTGGCGAGCGACAATGGCGCAAGTCATAAAGGTAGGGGGTCTGGGGTGAGCGGTAGCTCCCCCAGCGGGTTCCAGGGCGGATCCCCGGAAGCTAACGCATTTTAGCTTTTCCAAACAGCATTTTGTAACATTTTGGCAGAAATTATTTAACATATTCTTTATACTCACTAATGACATAATTATCTAAAAATAAACTAATTTTTCATCAAAAAATAAGTAAGTATTGAAACGACCACTGCTTGTGATACTACCTATATTTTTCTATAAAATGCTGAATGTAACATCAATGTAACATCAAATGTGACATTGTAAACTAAAGCTATAATTCACAAAAACACAATTGAGAATGAGACGAATCCCGGGCGTCATGAGCCTTCGTAAAATTCATCAAGACTGACTGACAAATTGCAAATTTCAAGATAAATTTCTAGTGACTGTTAAATTTGTTAAAAACAAACAAACGGTTCGGTGATCCAATCAAAATTTAACAACCGGTTCGGGCAAACCGGACCGAACCGGTCCCAGCACACCCCTGACTGTATGTTGCCACATACTGTGTTACGACTCATTTATGTTCTATTTCTACTACGTTATTTTCATTTCAGAGAGGAAAAATGTGGTGTTTATTTGTATACCTGTTTATCATATTTGAACTGTGGTGTTTATCTGTACACCTACCTATTGTTTTTGTGTACTTGCCATTATAATGTATATATGTTATTTAAATTATTGTTTTTTGTTCTTTACAGATGTTAATGTCTTTTCATGTTGTTTCAAAGGCTGAATAGAGCCTAAAACGAATTCTGAATGTATTGCTTATTGGCTCTACATAATTTTGATACAGATTGAGTGATACTAGTCATCACAACTCTCACATGCTATAGCCTTAACCCCTTCCCACAAACCTTACAGTCACAGTCTAAAGTAATTTTGAATACTATTCTTTAACTCAGTTAAAAGCTTTAAGGTCTAAGTTGACTATTCCCTAGATGGAATGGCTAATGGGGGCTTAGGCTAATCAACCAAAATGTTGGGCTTGCACTGAATGAACCCCAAGATCTATCTGAATACTAAGTCAAATTAAGCTTAAAGCTTATAAATAGAGCTATTTATACTTTAATTTTAAATACTATTCTTTAACTCAGTTAAAAGCTTTAAGGTTTAAGTTAGGCTATACCCTGGATGGAATGAGCTAATGCGGGGCCTATGCTAACGAACCAAAATGTTTGGCTTGCACTGAATGAACCCCAGATCTCTCCAAATACCCAGTTAAATTAAGCTTAAAGCTTAAGAATAGAGCTATTTGTACTATAATAATCCTAATTAACGAAAATCGACACAATCAATAATAAATCCTTTAACAATTTGTAAAAAAAAAAAACTTAGAGCACAGCAGAGAGAGTGTTGCCATTTTCATTTCCAACTTCTCGGTTTGCCGAGAGCTTATAACGTAACAAATTTGGACTTTGACAAAAAAAAAAAAAAAAAGTGGTGTCCGCAAAACTGAACCTGTAACTACTTCTGCGTAAATTTTAACAGTTTATGACTCTACTCTTTATTTTACTCATTAAAACCAATACATTATTTCATATTCCAGGAGTCCTTGCAGTGATCAGTTGGTTCCATAATCCATTACCCAATCAAAAACTTCCGCTTCACTGATGTCTGTGGTCGCTTCTCTTTCCTATATAGGGTCTCTATTTCCAACAAGAGGGTGGCATGTCACGTCACTCAATCCAATTAGCTGAACGGTTACTGGGAAAGTAGGCTGAGCATGACGTTTTTAAAAAAAGACAAACCTGGATAGATAATCGTTGATTAAAACAGAAAATAAGAAATAAAAAGACGTAATAATCCGAGACGTCTAACCCAGCCATGGATTGTCCCAAGCCAAATTGAGAAATAGGGGTAAGGTGTAGTGACGAACCCGCTGCAAATAATGCAAAAAGGAGACTTATTTTTTCTGGTTATATTGGTGGCGTTACTGCTCGTCTCAGTCGGCTGAATGACCTAAAGCAGATCAACCAACTAAAGTGTCTCTTGCCCTTGACAGAACCAAGAAGAAGACAAAATCTAATCATGGTATAATATTTATTTAGGGCCTAGTTCTTTTATCTAGTTTTTGTTGTACATATCCTTTTCGTCATCAAAATCAAGGCAAAGACTACAGTTGTGGTGGATTTTATTGTTTTCTATATAAATAATAATATAAGTGGAAGTAATAATGCGTATTGAAAATTGCTATTTTTGTTCAGGTAAAGTTTATCCTGGCCATGGAGTGCAGTTCGTGAGAAATGATTGTAAGGTAGGCCTTAAGAATTTTATGGAATTATGAGATAACGTACGACAGGCCTGAATTAGCCTACGTCAGATATAGTTTAAGCTTAATATGGGTCAGACCAAAATTTTCGCGCGTCAACCCTGTCTTCAAAAAATTATCGATTTCCAGATTGTGGAAGTCTCATCAGGCAGCAAATTCTGCTAGAATTTTTTGGCGGCGTCGCGTGATGATTTTTCCATAACACGCACGCCCGATGCATTGGGTAAATTGCACCATTGGCCTGGCTGTTTCGTTCTGCAGTGTTTGGAGTGTAGTGACACAACCTTTCTGCAATGTCCAAAACTGTAAATTTCCAGTTTCGGCCCCAATTCGTTTTGAAACTTGGGTAATTATATAGAAAACGGCGCAACCCGATGTATGATGTAAAAAACATTTTATTAGGTCAATTTCGATGTGCTGAAGCCAAATCTGTTAACCATTTGGTGTGCAAATGCTTCAAATTAGAGTAAATGTTATTTATATTTTACTCTTATTTTGAAGCAGTTGCCTAAAAAATGGCTAACAAACACATGAAAACTAACCTAACCTAACCTAAGAGTAAAATAACCACACGTTGGGCACGACAACTCAGAAAGCAAAACACCATGTTTTTGGAAAAATAGAATTGCTTCTTCATCATTTTCATAAAACTTTACAATAGCTTCAATGTATCTAACAGAACACCCTTCACACTCCATTGCTATACCAACATTAAAAGGGCACATTTTAAAAGGGTTATAAAATTGCTTCTGTTAAGAACTACTTTGACTCGCGGAGCAAAATTATTGGAACCAAAACATAAATGATGGGTAAATGAATGAACTTCAAAAATTTGTAATTTTATTTATAATCTGTAAAAATGTAATTTGCACACCAAATGGTTAACAGATTTGGCTTCAGCACATCGAAATTGACCTAATAAAATATTTGGCTTCAGCACATCGAAATTGACCTAATAAAATGTTTTTTACATCATACTTCGGGTTGCGCCATTTTCTATATAATTATCGAAACTTGTTTTGGTTAATATTTGTTTTAATGCTTTGTTCATTTTCGATAGAAGGAGACATTCTATGACAATTTAACATATAAGTTCGTATTTAGGACACCTTGAAACCCCAGGGAAACTGATAAAAATCGAGGAAATATAATCTTTTTTTTTATGGAAAAAAAAAAAGTAGACGTAAAAAGCAGCTATTATAGGCTATTGACTGAGTGTTTAGCTCTTTCCGCTATTAAAATTTTGCTAAAATTTTGCCAGTCCTCGTCCTCTATAGTTTTATAGGGAGATCTCGTGGGAAAATTAGGAAACATAGGTCAAATCAGAAAATTAAATCTGGTTTTTGTTTCACGTGACCTTATCCAACCAATCAGAGACGTACATTTTGAATCTCCCATAATGCATACTCATTCTAAAATACTTTTTCAGTTTGCTTTTCACTATGGTTTGCAGAGGTTGTGATTTGGATTACTATCAATTAATAAAAGATATTTATAAGAAAGAAGATGGTGCTGAAGTTTTCTTTATGAGTCACGGTATTTTACCTACTCGTGTTATTTGTCCGTAGTATGATCATGAGTGTAATTATAGAGAAGTTGCTGACCAATATTATTGCATAAGATTGACTAGGGATGAGTGCGGCAGAAAAAAAAAATGTTCCTTCTCTGTTTCCTGTTGAAAAGGCACGTGGGTTGAAAAATCCTACCTCAAACTGTGACAAAACTTATTGTACGTTGGGTTATTCTTGACAAAGCGTTCGACAAAGCTAGATGCACAGCTCTATTTAGCATTGGCTTCTGAGAGTACGGTTAATTGGAGGAGTTTTTGCTTCGACATCTGTGAGCATTGGCTAGGCTAACAAGTTAAAATTTGTGGGCCTGGCGAAATTGTTTATTTATTCCTGTTGGTTGCCGCTCATTTGTATAAACACCCCAACGCTGTTATTGAAGGTTAGAAATTGCGAAAAAACGCGGCTTAGGTTAGGTTAAGTCTGAACCAAAATATATTTTTCTGGTATTTTTTGGTATGATTTGTTCAGATCTGAACTTCGTTTTTTTGGGAAATGAGCCATTTTTGAGAAATTTTCAATTTTAAAATTTCTCAAAAACGGCTTATTTCCCAAAGAAATGAAGTTTAGATTTGAACAAATCACACCAAAAAATACTAGAAAAATGTGTTTTGGTTCAGAAAGGAGAAAAAGCACTAAAACGAATAATTACCCTTGTTTTTCCCATATTTTTTGATGGGATTCATTCGAATTGTGTACTCGTGGGTATTTTATTTGATGGTAGGCTAGGCAAGCCATTGTTATTTTTCAAACTGAAGTTTGAAGAGCAAAGGCAATAAATAGGTGATACAGCTGCATATAGTCTTTACAGTCCCACCTACTCCTTTTATCTTAATTGTAGAGCACTGAGTCCTCGTGCTTCAATCAGATGTGCCTAGAATTGCTTGTTAACAAAAAGTTTAAATTATTTGTTACTGAAACCAGGAGTGTGGTATTGAAATTTTTTTCCAGGGCTGCAGTTGAGATTGATCTTGCATTTTGGAATTGTATTTTGACTAGTATAAGATCACTCTGGTGTTACCTGTACTTGTTTGAACAGGCCTAGCTTAGCTTATTCTGATAGCCTAGCCTAACCATAAGGTAAGACTCCCACTTGACCTAACCTGAGTAACTATTTTGATATAACTTGATAGTATCAAAGTTGGTATCAATAAAATTTTTAAGCCAAGGATCTACTTAGCAACATAGCCTATCCTACAAAAATAGGTTTTGACAGTAACTGTAGAGATTGTAAAAAGGAAGTTAAGAGTAAAGATAGAGCTATTGCATGTGATAGATGTAATGACTGATATCATGTAAGCTGCAAAGGCCTTACAAATGATATATATAAAGGTATAAATGCTGCTTCTAAGCTTAATATTGACTTGATGTGGTTTTGTGACAAGTGTAGTACTGTAATAAAAATTTTTTAAGTCCAGAGGGTCTATTAGTGAGGGAGAGGCCAGACCAACTTAGAGATATTGCAGTTGAGCCTAAATCTAGTGAAGTAGAAGTTCAAGTAAATTTAAATGTCCCTATACCTCATAGTGAGCCCAGGCCTAGATATCCTTAGACAATTTCTGAAAATGATGAGTGGACTAAACCTAGGAAAACCTGGAAAGCTAGAATTCAAGAGCCAAGGAAAAGTGTCCTTATAGAACTAACCAATCACAGTTTCATGCTTTCTTGCTGGTCTAGGATCAAGATGAGAAAGTCGAAGAAAGTAGGCTTATAAAACAAAATGTTAGCAATAATAATCCAGACTCCTATAAACCCAGGCACTCTAAAGCTATAGGTGTGTTTGAACCAGCATCCGTTATGGGTGACTCTCAAGTGAGGAGCCTTGGATCTAAATTACCTAGAGGTAGCATAGCTTACTGTTATCCAGGTGCAGGGATAAATAGAATTAGTAATAAAATTATAGAAAAAGGATCTGGTATTGACCTAACTGTACCAAAGAATATGGTTATACATGTAGGTGGAAATGATACAAAGGGTAAGCACTCCGAAGAAATCATGGAGTCATATAAACAGCTATTAACGAAGTTAAAGGAATGGAGACCTAACCTTAAAAAACATTTATCACAGGTATAATTCCCACGATACATGAGAATAATAAGTGATACTCACAAGTACTATATATAAATAGTAGGCTTAAGACACTGTCAGAGTATGGAAATTACATATATTGAACTGTGGAATAAATTTTGTAAAAAAGAGTTCTATAACAGATGGAATTCACCTTAATAGTAAAGGGACTGATTACTATCAAAGATTGTATCATATAATTGACTAAAAACCAAAGGAATAGGCCAAATTAGTACAAATACTGGTAAATTTATAGTATTACACCCGTCTCCTTTTGGAGGTGAAATTTGTTTTTCCTATGGTTTTTGATGTGTGTTGAACGAATCTGACCTTCAAAACCGTCGGAAATGACTCGTTTTTGAGATAACCCCCTCCCCCCAGCTGGCAATTGAAAATGAGTCATTCCCGACGGTTTTGAAGGTCAGATTCATTCAAAAAACACATCAAAAACCATAGGAAAAACATAAATTTCACCTTCAAAATTGACCTGACCTAACCAAACCTAACATATCCTAACCTAAAAGAAAAACAGGAATTACCTTATTCACGTGCAGGGGCAGGCTGAGGCTCTTCCTGGAGTAGATTTCGCTTCTTTAACTGAAGAAATGAATAAATACGGTACCTTGCCAGGTATTGGTATAGATATTTTGACCTCTTAACCTATTCCTTTAAATCCCACCAAAATCTTTCGATATTCTCGTTATCTACAAAATTTTTAGAATGATTAATAAAATGCTTGTAACCTAAATCACTTAGTCTTGTAGGCAGCCCAGAAATCGCTATAAATCACAGAGCCAGGCCTAATGTACTTGTAAATGAGTGGAATGAGTGTTCCATTCCGGTAGCAAAGTAATTCAAATTCGAAATGGATGGAGTGCAGTGATTGGGCAGACATGTAACGAACACACAAATGAATGTAACGAACACACAAATGAATGTAACGAACACACAAATGAATGTAACGAACACACAAATGAATGTAACGAACACACAAATGAATGTAACGAACACACAAATGAATGTAACGAACACACAAATGAATGTAACGAACACACAAATGAATGTAACGAACACACAAATGAATGTAACGAACACACAAATGAATGTAACGAACACACAAATGAATGTAACGAACACACAAATGAATGTAACGAACACACACATGAATGTAACGAACACACACATGAATGTAACGAACACACACATGAAGCATTTGCGATGGAAATGCTAGAGAAGGAAAGTGTCTTAGAATTAAAAAATCTACTTAATGAACATATAATAATTGCTGGACATTAGACGGGTGTAATACTATAATAATACCCAAATACCAATACTCTTGATAACAATAAACTAATAAAAAATATAATTAAAACTCGAAAGAAAAAGGTCAACAAAGAAAGTAAGAGAGATGCAAATAATATACCATCATAAAACAAGAACTAGACTAAATTACAAGCAAAATATTCCAAGGGTTCTTTGTCATTTTTCTATGTAAATGCAAGAAGTATCAGAGATAAAATAAATGAATTCAAGCCTACATAGGTATTGAAAATCCTGATGTTATGATTGTCACTGAAACTTGGACAAAATTCAGTATGATACCAAATAGTCCATTTAGTGAAAAAGAGAATACTATTATTTATGAAATTGATGGCTATGAACTTTTTTATTATGAACGTAAATATTCAGAGGGTGGCAGAGTATTTATTTATGCCAAGACAAATCTGAATCCAGTTGAAGTTACCTCCGTTAAAGAGGAAATAGTTGAATCTGTATGGATAGATATTGGGCATAAAAATGCCAGGAAAATCAGGATAGGGGGTATCTATAGACCACCTGAGGGATGTTCAGTTAGAGGAATCCCCAAAAGTAGAGAAGAAAATAAGTATGTAGAAAATAAACTGAAATAAATAAAGCAATGACAAGCAATATTATTATTATTATTGGAGATTTCAATTATAGGCATATAGACTGGGAAATATTACAAACACCAGAAAGTAATGAGAGATTCTTAGACCGTATAATTGAGAATGGTTTAATCAAGTTAGTAAAGGAGCCAACCAGGGCATTTTGAGACTGTGTTCATGACGATGGAAAAGCATAGAACACTGAGGATGCTTCCATGTAGGACCCTGTCCATCTGCATGAAAGTGTCTGAGAGGACTGAGCCCACCCGAACTTTAAAGGTTCGGGAGGATAGGAAGCCCATGATGAAGGTCGGTATGGCTCCTACGAGCCCTAGACTTTGGAGCTGTCTAAGGATTATTGTCCGATGAGTTGTGTCGTAGGCCTTCTGGATGTCAAAAAATATTGATAGGACAAATTGTCCACTGTCGAATGTATTCTGTACCGTATGTCACGGCTGAGAAGCAGGAGGGGATCAGTGGTGGATCGAAATTGTTGGAAGCCGGACTGGGTAGCCAGGAAGGAATTACTATTTTTGAGGAAGAATGATAGTCGCGTCATGACCATTTTTTCAAAAATTTTGCAGGCACAACACATTAGGGCGATTGGTCTGTAGTTTGTGGGATTGAGGGAATCTTTGCTGGGTTTGGGGATAGGGATTACGTAGGTCTCCCTCCACCCTCCCTGCCCTCTATCCATATGCAGTTGTATAGGTCTAGTAGGAAATTTTGTAATGTGCTGGATTATGCTGTAGGGAATACCGTCTGGGCCAGGACAAGGGGATCATCACGAGGCCAGTGCCACCTGCATGACTCCAGATTTGAAAAAATTTACTGGAGCACAGCTCTGAATTTACTTTTTTTTTCCTTACACCACTAGATAGGTTAATGATAGTAAACTCTTGAATTGACGACATACCAATTACAAATTGTTTTAGCTAAACATAATAATATAATAATGTACAGTTTATAACTCACCTTAAGTTTATTTATTCATTGCAGCAGCAACAGTGGATGATGTTAGACCTTGCATGTAGGCATTTGTTGTGAATTTACCGCCATGTATGCTTGGCCACTGATCAATGGCTTTCTGTGTGATCATTACAGCAGATCTAGTGCCTGGAGCTGGACCCTCCTTCACAATTCTGCACAGCTTAGTCAAATGAGATGGCTTAATGGATCCTTTGTGTTCAACAATGTAACCAAGAATGGAGAATGTCCCTTCAGCTGGTGCTTCACTCCAGGCAGTTGATCCATCTTTATCAAAATGCTTTAATCTCTCTGTGATTCATTTCCACAGCTGTTCTATATATTCTGTCAGCCAATTTATCACTGAGTCTTTTGTAAAACTACTTTCAGATCTGGTTCTGGATGGTCTAGCAACTTCAGCAACCTGGTAGTAATCAGAACGTTTCTTGATGTATTTGTAAACTTCATTTAGGATGTAATCCTCAGCTGTTAGTTCCTTTTGCTGCCCTGTGGTATCGTGCTTAAATTCAGAAACTACATCATTTGCATTTCCTCCATTAGCTAATTTGGAAATTGTTTCCATCACTCTTAACATAAAAGTTTTCCCTCCTCTTATAAAATATATTTTCTACAAATTCTGCACTAACTGTGGTTTTTTGAGCTACTTGCAACATAATCTTTGTTACATAGGAAATCAATACATAGAACTTGGCACTAATTTCTTTCTCTTGTGGATGATCAAAAACACACAATTTTCCACAAATCTGTCAAATTGATCAAATTCGTAATTAACCATGCGAGTATCAGATTTGAGTTTTGGTCTCTTAAAACCAATGATATTGTCAAGAACCATATTGGTATAGTCAAGGCCTGATCTCAGATTTGAAGAGTGATTCTGAATAAAGTCTAAAAGCTCACTTAGTTTACAAATTTTCTTCAATGCATCAACGTGGGCTCTGTTCACAAGATGCATTAAGTCCCATCGAAATTTGAAATTTTCTCTAAACAACTTTTTCATTTCGTTTTTAAATGGCTCGTTGTCCTTACAAAAAGCCCATCTCCAACCATTCCAGATACCTTGGATTTAATTGCTTCTTCAGATAGTTTCAAGTGATTAGGAGACTTCAACACATCAAAAATTTCATTGGCCAAATAAACTCCTGATTTGCTGCGTACTAAATTTATCCTAGCAAGTTTTACAGTCTTATCTTCTTCACTCATAACTAATACAACTAGCATGCTTAATCCCAAAATTGTTCCAATGTCAGCTGTTATTGTTACTGAAGTTTGTTCTAAGAACCACTTTACAGTTTGTTCTTTAAGTTGATTATCTAATAGCTCACAAATTCTCGCACGCATGTGTGCTATGATTCAAATTTCCAACCTCACAACCTGACCTATGTAATACAGCTAGAAGTACTGGATATAGAGCCCATGCAGTGTTTGTTTTCATTATGTAGTATAAGATGTTGCAACATAAGTCTTCTATGCGTTTAGTAGTGTTCCGAGAAGATGTTTTCATCACTTCATAAACAGCAGCTCTTTGATGCTGAAGTTTAATTAAATGTCTCTTCAGGTGGGTTTTCAGATTTCTAAACCATCTCTCTCTTGATTTTCTCCTTGTTTGCATACATAGGTTAAATCTTTAACATTGAAGTAACCTTTTATGTTAGAATGTTTGTCTGAAGCACATGCTTTGGGGTTTGCAAGCTATGCAATATAATGTAAACATTTTATCATCAGAAGCATATCAATATCTTCTTGATTATCATCATCTTCATCCTCAACAGCTATATCTACATCAGGCATATTAGTGTCACTATTTGCAATGTTTTCCATTATATCACTTGGTGCTGAAAATGAATCATCAGCATGCCCTAGATCCTTCTTTTCCACCAATTTGAATGTAGATTTGATCAAATCATTGTTCAGGATTTCTTGTATTGATTTACACTTGCTTAAATGGGCTATGGAAATGTCAAATTTGTTGCTTTTTGCTTTATTAGATTTGGATGCAACACTTGAACTTGAAGGCATATTTTGACTCTTCTCTTTATTAACCACAACAGCTTGGTGAGTTTCTTTTGTTAGGCGCAAAATTGCATTCAATGTTTTCTGGATTTGGGAATTTTCAAATTCCTCTAAAGCAGTTTTGTTAGTCTGATGCGCAGATTCCTCACTTACCTTTTGTTTCTTAGGTGGAGGAGAAGCACTTTCTTCAGTCTGTGAAACATCTAGTGAAAAGTTTCATTTTCTAGATTAGCAGTTGAAGTAGTTGGTTCATTTTTCTGAGGTCTAGCACTAGCACATTTTGTGAACAACTAAATGACTGCTTTGCCGTATCTCTTTGCTGCACTTCATCCTGGTATTTCTTTACTGCAATATCTAAGCTGTGGGCCCAAACTCTGGACCTCTTGTATTGTAACAAATATTTTTTGGAATTAAAATGTTCCTCCCAGTTTTGCTTCTTTGAATATTTGTTCTTGCATTGACCACAAAAGTAACCCCTTTTAACACCCTCACTTTTCTCTCCAACTTCATCAATATTAGGATCCATTATTGATTATTGACTACCTGAAAAAATACAAAATAAGTAAAAGTTAGTAAATATAGTATGGTAAAAGTGAGTAAAAGTAAGTAAATATAGTACAATGAAAGTAAGTAAAAGTAAGTGCTTTAAACTTAGTAAAAGTAAGGAAGAGTAAGTAAAAGTAGGTAAGTTAAAGTAAGTAAAAGTAAGTTTAAACTTAACTAAACTTTTCAATTCTAGAGTCATGGTGGATTACTTAAAACCACACAAGTAATTATCTGGCCAATTTATCAAACCTGGCCGAGATCAATGGAACATAGTCCAATCCTGATAATTTTATATTAAAAAATATACGTTTTAATAAAATTTTAATTATCAAAACATTGAAGCTTAACAAAAATAAAAATAATTGTTAAATATGGAATTACCAACTAAACTTAAAATAACTAAATTTGTAATTTAAAAAAATTGGTTTGTACAAGAACGTATACACAAAAAATTGCATAATCTAGCGGATGAACAAAACCCAAACCCAAATTTACTTTTTCTCATGGTCAAATTTACTGGAGCAATGCTCCCAAGATCCCAGGAATCTGGAGTCATGGCCACCTGTAGTTCACACATGGTGAACAGTTGGTTGTAGGAGCTGTCTATGGATGGTGAAGAGGTATTTTTAGGGGTGAGTACGGGGGAGCTAACTGCAGAGGAAGAAACAGCGGCAAAAATAGAGGCTAGATGGTTTGCCACTGATTTTGGCTCATATAGGAGTCTGGAGTACTGGGGGTCGGGAGGGGACATGTCGCCTCTCGATGCCCCGTACCTTCTTCCAGATGGTAGCTGAAGGTGTGGTGGTGGTGACACTGGATACAAAGGCATGCCAAGAAGCTCGGCACGCTGTCTTCATTGGGCGATGGCCCTTGCCCGCTGCATCTCCGTGCGGTGGATGGGAAGTTGGGTACGGTAGAACTGTCAAGTAGCCATCATCTTGGCGCATACAGCCTCTGTGCACTCTGGGGTCCACCAAGGTACCCATCAGGCGTGGGGGTAGGTGGAGGATCATGGGATGCTAGAGCGTGCAGCTGCTACCATGTTTGATTCAAAGTATGGGATACACTCATCGGAGGATGGGAAGTTGGCAGGTGTTCGAGTTGTATATGTATCGTCGTGGAAGGGGACCAGTTAGCTTTTGCTGTAATCCACTTCTCCAGTACCCGAACGGTCTGGTCGGGCCAATTAAGCGTGAGTTGAACCTGGGAATGATCACTTCCATAATCCTCTTGGAGGAATTGCCATGAGAAATCTAGGAGGGTATCGGTCGAAATGGAGGACATCTATACAGGATGGAGTGCAGGTGGTGGCATGGTAGAAAGTAGGAGAGCCATCATTGAGGCACTCAATGAGAGCTCGGTCATGATGTTGATCACGGTTGGGGCCATATAGGTGGAATGTGTGTCCCCACATGGGGTGGTGACTATTGAAATTGCCCAGTAATAGAAAGGGCCTGGGGAGTTGTTGTACGACCTCCACCAGGTCATTGTGGGAGACTTGGGTGTGTGGAGGGAGGTATATTGAACATATGGTGTACTGTCTATCCAGGGAAAACCAGGTAGCAATCACCTATAACGGGGATTGGATAGGGAGATTGTAGAAGGGGACTGCGTGGTGGATGAAAATGGCAGCCCCCCTTTCAAGTGCAGGTAGGAGACGGGGTGGTGGTGAAAGAATATCCAGTCGGGCAGAGCATGGGTCTGGTCCCCAGGATGAGTTCCTGGAGACAGACACGCGCTGGACAGGAAGTGGCAATCAAGGAATTCAGGCCTTCGTAATTTGCAAATATACATCTACAGTTCCAGTGAACTATTGTAGTTTTCGGGGGATCCATTATTTGATGATGGGGGATGGGTAAAGGTATAGGTGTGAAGATGTTGGAGTGTGAAGGTAGATTTGAGGTTTGCGAAGGCGAGGGATGAGTTAGGAGTATGGCTGGCTATCTGCCATTCACCAGAGAAGGAATCTGTTGGACAGTCAATCTCTGCAGAGACCGCGAGACCAGAGGCGGATCATGGCAGCTTGGAGATTGTCATGGGCTCCGATGGTGCAAACTTTCTTGAGCTTTTGTGTTTGGGCCATGAGGGGGTGTTTTATTTCCCGAAATGGCACCTTCCCACCTGTCTGGGGTCTCACAATGAACCTCAGGTGGTGATAAGGGGTGCCAGAAGGACCCGGCAGATGGGAGGGAGGACGTGCTCAGAGTGGCTGACAAGCTTTGGGCCAGGGATTTTAAGGGAGCAGGTTCTCGAGGAGGGGAAGAAAAAATTGTGTCAGGAGGCAAGGGCAGGTCCATGAGACTCATGGGCGCAGCTGAGTTCCCCTCACCATGTAGCTGCGCCAGAGCCGCATCCACTGGATCCTCGGGGGAGAGGATGTTGTCCAGATTGAATCTCGTTGTGGAAGGTGGGTCATATACTTCTGCAACTATTGTCCGAGTCTGTTGGGGTAGATTGATGGGACTTGTGCTGTTGGGTGGTTTGGTCCTCATAGGTAAAGTGAGTGGTGTGAAGGACCGATCCATCATCTTAGCACTAGGGGAAGAGGGAGAGACAAATTGAAGGTCCGGAGGGTCTGGTGACTCACTCCGACGTCTCTGCCTCATCAACTTACTCCGGGCACTAGGTTTGGGTGTGTGCAGAGAGTGCTGGGAGGGCAGGATTCGAGGTGGGTGGGGCCTGGGTGTCCTGGTCCCAGACTCCTGTGGAATCTGTGGCAGGTGAGGCGCATGGAGAGAAGGATTGGTGGGGGTACAGGAGGTCATCAGCTCTTGCGGGGACTCCCCCTGAGAGGAATGGAGCACGGGTTGAGTGGCAGGCCAGGGTGGTGTGCCGAGCGGACAGAGCTGAGGGCTGCAGCGTAAGATATGCCCAGTCTCACCTCCCGACTCCGCACCCTGTCTCGTGCCTCTCGGAGGCTAAGGAAATCCACTACCTGTAGGCCTCAGACCTCCTCCTCAAACCTGAAGAACAGGCATTCTCTGGATGAAGATGGGTGTGCACCTTCACAATTGGAGCATTTGGGTGTGTTGGGGCACTTGTCTCGGTGAGCAACTTGTCCGCAACGAACACACAATTGGTGCAGCTACTGACAAACTGAGCTAACATGTCCAAACTTGTTGCATTTAAAACAACGGGTTGGGTCTGGGATGTATGGGTGGACAGAGAATTCGCATGATGTGCGGTCTCCCATACCCAATACAGTTGGGAGGGACTAAGTTATTAAAGGTAAGAAGTAGACGTGGTGTGGGGGAGGGGGTACCTCCCTGTCAGGATGTCAAGCGATAGATCTTGGTGACACCCTGGGGTGCGAGGTCCTACAAGAGCTCATTCACTGTAATTGACAATAAGCGTGTGGCATAAATAGTGCCCTGACTCTGGTTCAGGTGAGGGTGTGGTGAAACGGACACTGAGCATCCAAGGATCAGTGATGGAGAGTAGGGCTTTCATCTCTGTGGCTGAGTGTGATTTTATGAGGCGGGAACCATCCCTCTGCGGTTGCACATCATAATGGCTGGAGTTGCTGCAGGCTCGGATCGCCTGAAACGTCCATTCAGAATTGGTCGGAAGGGATCCAGAGGTAGGCTGGATCTCTAGGAATTTGTGGATACTTGGAAGGGATATGGAGGCAGTAGAGTCGAAGTGGACTGGGATATCCAACTGTTGATAGGATGGTCATGCATGCTGACTTCCCCCTCCGCCGCGGGCTCTCTCCGTGAGGAGGTGGGCCGATGGCGGGTGAGGGGGCATACAGGGAGAACAAGAAGCCAGGTTTTGGAGGTAAATCTTGGGTGGAACTTGACTTGCCTGAAGGCAGCTGGGGCGAAACCCCTGCTCTAGAGGCGTACATCCAAAGGGATGTTCAGGGTACAGCCTGTGGTTAGCAACGGTAGAGGAGGATGCAAGCATGGGTGCCCGCAGGTAGGGGCAAGGGGGGGCACTTGCCCCCCCCCCCCCCCCCCCCCCTGAAATGCCAAGAAAATATATTAAATATTTTCTAAGAAAATATTTATATCCTAAACTTGCTGAAAAGTATCCAACTGCCTCCTAAAGGGTGAAAATTTTTATTTGTGTGCATGATAAAAGGTTGCTACCTTTTTATTTGTTCACCAGAAAAACCCAACTCCAACAAAACTGATTTTATGGAAAAGGTTGTTCATAATTTTGGTAGTGACCGCAGACGACTACAATTCCTATTCAAATGAGCAATGTAGGTGATGCTCGAAACACCGCTTTCAAATTAGGTACAACATTTACTTCAGTGTGCTTTTTTCTTCATTCTATCATGTTTCTGTTATAAATAAAATAAATGATTGTTATCATGTGCATTGTATGTATATACAATATATATTTGCATTTTCCATTACAGAAAATGCAACACTAAACTTGCTTAGAATTAACCTGCTGGTTCCTAAGGGGTCAAAAGTTTTTTGCTTGCTCCGGTCCCTACCTATTAATACATTAAATTTTGCCCCCCCCTTGGAAAAAATCCTGCGGGCGCCCATGGATGCAAGTGATCAGTTACCAAAGGGGGGTGAACCCCATCTGGATGCAGGCTTCATGGTAGGGAACTCGAGGGCCTGGTTGCCCCCACCTGAGTGTTGAGAAGTAGTCAGAGTATTAGAAGCGGAAGTTGTTAACCGAATAGATGAAGAAGCCATAGCAAAAAAAAGAGAATTTTCATCCCCCGCATGCATCCAGCCACCATCAACTCCAACAAGGGAAAGGCAAATGTGGGCTCACAGTCCCACCACCAATAGATGTCACGCAGGCGAGATACTCCCAGTCCCCGTGCCTACAAGGCAGCCACTCTCATCCAACGCGCAGTGAAAGATGGTAGGGCTTGAGTTTGGTTTAAGAGCGACAAGGTGAAGGACAACTGCCACCTTCACCCAAGGTCCAAGGAAAAAATCAAGTCAAAGTCCAAAACAAAGGTAAATGCGGGAAGGGAGGAAACAACAAACTGAGAAAGAGGGGGAAAGGAGGAGAGGAAATATAAGTAGGAGGGTAGGAGATCAGCCGGGTCCCCAAATGGGTCCAATGGTCCACGAGGGCAGAGAAGGCCCTTGCATCAGAGGAAGATGCATTCCCCCATTGGCCACAGAGGGACGCTCACAAAGCGAAGGGATAAATAGATATAGAGTGTAACATATTTGTGGATAGTACCGTAGCCTATT
>JAJOZX010018371.1:0-5000 GCA_023014485.1 Bathynomus jamesi
CCTTCCATAGAATCAGTGGTGGGCACCGTTAACCAAAAAGTTAACTTCGCTAACGATAATCCGTTAACCCCATTTTTAACTCCGATAACGATAATCCGATAATTTTACTACAAAGTTAACGGAAGTTAACGATAATCCGTTAACGATAACTATTTCTTTACTAACATTAAAAAAAATCAAGGAAAAAAGCTTTAAAACCCATAGAAAATGTTTATTTATTCAAAATCCAACAATAAATAGGTATTTAACTTTTTTTATCAAGTTTTGCAACTTTTTTGCTTAACTTTTTTTTATTTTAATAAAAAATGTACTGATTACATGTTTTGAAACCCTTGTAACCACTAACCACTAACTAAATTTTAATTTACCAGAGAATTATTATGGCGGGAACTGAAAGGTAAAATTAAATTTTAGGCACATTTATTAAAGACTATGACACAATGTGCTGGTTGCCCTTCAGAAAGACCAACTTCTCAAAGTTAGGCCCAACTGCCAGTCTTGACCTTCTTGGGCCTCAGGATGTCCTTGCGAGAGAGAAGAGCCGTTCCACTGCGGCAGAGGACGGAATGGCAGACTGAAGTTATGGCGGTTTGAATTCACTCGCGGAGCGGTGATCTTCCGGAATGACTCCTCGCAGTTAAACGTGTTAACGGACTTTAACAGACTAAATATCGAGTTATCGGAAGTTAACTGGTCCGATAACGATAAATGGAAATTAACTTCCGTTAATAGTCCGTTAAAAAAAGTTAACTTCGTTAATTAACTGTTATCGGATTAACGCTTTAGTGCCCAACACTGCATAGAATGCATGTGCCCTGCACTTCAGCATAAATTGTGGTTTATATCCGAATATCCATATAATGTGGGTTATGTCATTTAAGCATTATGATCTGGTTTTATCTGCAGAAAAGATGTTAAGTGCTCAGCAGTTAGCTAGATTGTAGAAATTGCCACTGAAATAATGCGAATACAGTGATGTCAACTGTGGCATTATCATATTTCAAGGCCAAACTTTAACCTCAAATGACCTTGACTTGACCCATGGAGTTGCAAAATTATATCCTACTGTTATCATGTGCCTATATACAGTAACTACTCACTGTAGGGTGTCGAATTTTTCAACTTTCAAATTCAAAATGTGAGGGGTGCTAAAAAGTTGCAGCATGACTTAGGAATTCTAAAGATATTTTTGTTAATTTAATATAATTTAGTTTTGCTTGGTAAGAAGCTACATAAAAATAGTGACTTTTTTGACTTTTTTGTGGAATTATATAATAATTATTATATTAATAATTATATATGCTGTATATATAATGCACTGCTGTTTTTGCTTATTTCACAGGTTGAAACATATTCATCAGTGTGCTGAAGATTACTTGTCCGTCAGTGCTACCATCCTAACCAGTGGAATTGACCTACAATGGCTTCTAAAAGGAGGACAAGACTGGGACATTCACACATATGAGCAACCTAATTGGAACTGGTAGAGAGTTGTTGCCCTCTGAACTCCCAACTCTGCGAGACGTTCTGAAATATGGGCTACTGCTAAGAGAACAAAGTGGTGAGGATGTGAGAAACTACCCAGCAGCCAGTCTTGCAAAGGACATTTACCCTAAAGTGCTTGAAAAGTGGGAACGAGCAAACAGTCTTTTGTAGCCCCCGTTGTAAATTCACGAGTCACAATCTTAAACAAGATCCAAGAGAGCTGGGAGCAGGCAAAAACATCTCTTGGGAGGAAAGCTACATGTCAAAGAGGCTTTCATTGCAAAACTTGACAAGCTTTTGACATCCTCAGTTGCAAGTGTAAATTGTTCTCTGCTCGAATTGGCTGCCTTGCAGATGCTGGTTGCAAAAACGAAACTCGCATTAACTGTACATGCCCTAGGGAGATGAAGATCCCTGTGAAGGAACTTGCTTTCATTAAAGGTCAGAGAGACAAGTCTGGTTCTATTGGACCACATCAGATTGGCTTGCCAGATCAACCCGAGCACAACAGACAAGTCAAAAAGCAGAAGCGGCAAGAAGACGAAAGAAGAAGGCTTGCTGAATATAAGCAGACAAGTAAGCAGGATGTTTCAATGCCATCAAATGAAATAATTTTCTCTGATGATGAAAATGAAGAACAAATAGCTGATGCTCAAGATGGAAAGGATGAAGTTATGAAGTGACATTAGAAATACCAAGCACGTCTTCAACTTCCAATAAAAAGCCAGAGTACAACACATTAGAAATACCTAATGTTGCTATGCATAGCATCAGATATGGTGTTCGCCTGCGCGCCACAGCTGCCATCACCACTGCTGCCTTTATGGATGCTGGCTTGATCACTGAAGAAGACAAGAGACTTGTAGTTGATCACAATAAAGTCAAGAGGGCCCAAGAAAAAGTTATGAGATCCCTGGATCAGGAATTTGATGATCTTTGTAAGAAGGGTGAAATTGACTGCATCTTCTTTGACGGCCGTCAAGATACAACTAAGTTATGCTGAAAGCAGACAATTCAGATCGTCAGTTCCCCAGCATCATCAAAGAAGAGCATTATTCTGTGTGCAGTGAGTCAGGTGGAAGATATCTCTACCACTTCACTCCTGAGAAAGGCTCAACGAGAAAAAAACATGCTGAAGTTATTGCTGATAATCTTGTAGATTTCATGAAGAAGAAGGGCATTGATAAAAGCTGCAGGCCATTGGAGGTGATTCTACAAATGTTAACACTGGCTGGGAGGGTGGTTCCATGCATTGGGTAGAGGTCAAGCTTTGCCGTAAGCTGATCTGGTTGGTTTGTGCCCTCCACACTAACGAGTTACCCCTGCGACACTTGATTACAGCACTGGATGGGAAGACCTTGTCTAACAACAAGTGGACAGGTAACATTGGCAAGATGCTAGACACTGCAACCGAACTTGAAATTGATCCTTCATTCACCAAACTCTCAATTGGAGAGCTCTTACTTCACTGAGTGACAATGTCGTAAAGGATCTCTCTACTGATCAAGCGTACGGATATAGATCACACAGGCCATAAGGACAGGAGAACTTCCCACAGATCTGGCCCTTCTTGAAATTGGTCCAGTGAGCCATTCAAGGTGGTTGACAACAGCAAACAGGCTTTGTCGCATATGGGTTTCAAAACATGGCCTTAAAGGCAAAACCCTCAACAACTTAAGACTGATAGTGGAATACATTGTTGGTGTGTACTACCCCTGTTGGTTCAACATCAAAGTAAAACACTCTTGGGTGGAAGGCCCACGCCACATCTTGTTTCAGCTGCGGCTAGTTAGGCTGCAAAAGAAGGCTGTAGTGGATGCTGTTTTGCCAACCATCAAGCGCTCAGCATGGTATGCATTCAGCGAAATGATAATCCAGACACTCTTGTTCTCAGATGAGTGAGGAGAGGAGAGCTGGTGTCCAAAAGATTGTTGACATGAGGGGTGGAGATGATGACACACTTGGAGATCTTTCTGTACGTCCCAGGAAGACACCTTCCATCAACCCCAGTGCTTCTTCCGTGTTGGAGCTGGCAGACTGGTCTGACGGGGTATTTGAACCTCCTTTTACATGTAAACTGACTACAGCGGAAGTAAAGAAGTTCTTTGACAAGCCTATGCAAGTTCCACAGTGGCCCTGTCATGCTCAGTCAATAGAGGTGTGTGAAACAAGTCACAGAGGCAGCAGGGAGGGTGTATACACATGAGAAACGTGAGGGCTATTATCAGAGGCCAAGAAGCAAGTCGGCGGCTGATGTCCAAGAACGAATCAAGCAAGACTTGATGAAAGTTGTTTAAATATTTTTTTTTACTGATGTCATTACTTTCTAATGTTGTTTTATGATTACAAGGATATGTTTTATGATTACTAGGATATGTTTTATGCAGAGAAACTAAAATTTTTATAGCATTACCTGACATTTTGAGAAGCTAAAATTAATAAATGTTGTTTTCCGAGACCAATTTATGTGCTTTTTAATCAAACGTAGATTTACCAAGCTAAGTGTTGAGCAATCACAAAAATAATAGCAGATTTGAATTCTTCACATCCAAAAACATATTTTTAAAACCCCTCAGCGAAGGAATTGGCAAAAATTAATTTTCACCTCCCAAATTGACACACCCTAACTACTCAGTCTCGCCCAAAACCATAAAAACGACAGTAAGATCACCAAAATATCTCCACGACTGCCCGGGATATGGGATATTCCTTATTTCGGGGGGCGTTTGACCTCCAATGACCTTGAGTATTGACGAATGTGGGTCAAAACGACTCCCAAAGTATCTGCAACCCCTTCAGATCGACTCATCCTAAAAAACCCTAGAAATGACACCAAGATCATCAAAATCCATCAAGTATTGACCAGGATAAGGGATTTTTCAGTTTCGCCGGCCATCTTGGAAAATGGCGGCCATATTGAAAAAGCCAAGCGGGGGTCAGGTGTACACCCGATGGATTCTTGAATGGGGTGGTATAAGCTTTCAAAATATGTAAAAATTTGCTTTATAACAAACAATGCAGGATTCCCACCCCGTGCAACCGGACTAGATGGAATTTTGGGGACTCCAAGAAACTGTTGCATTCCCAGTCCAGACACTAGAACAGAGAGCCGGTCCACACGCTCTTTCCCTGTGAGGTCCACTAGGAGTTTGCCATCCCAGTGAATAATTAATCAAAGGAACATCGTCTGCTACTTTTTTTTTCAAAGTTTCTGCTGTCTTGGCACGATGACACTCCCGAGCTCGCTTCACTGATGACCGATTAATGGCCAGTTTTCTCGAGTCATGTCCCAGACTGCGGGCAGTTTCCGCTATTACAATTGATGCCTTTCTGTCACTGACTGAAGAACGGTCTAAAGCTGAAGCAAGTGCTGGAGTCAAAATGTTATTCACTCCACGGCTTCGTTTTGGAAGAGGCTCACCACCACAGGTTTCTTGTAGTTCATCTTCTGAAGAATGTTCGTTACTGCTACTTGATGACGCCAGCGTTCCAATAGAACAGGATGCTTCCGCTTC
>JAJOZX010018371.1:10000-47441 GCA_023014485.1 Bathynomus jamesi
TGAAATAAAAAGTGCGGATACTTATTGAAGTACCCTCGTATTTCCTGTCATATCACTCCAATCCGGCCTTTGGATCCTCCTAAGAGGCGGCACGTTTGACACTATGGCGCCGCGGATTGGAAGGCCGTAAGGCAGTACTTCTGTGATTTCCCATGGAATGATTACTGCTTCCATGGCTGGGGACCTTCCGAGTGTGCTGAGCGCATCACAGAGGTGATTCTCTCGGGCATGGAGGTGTACATTCCATATTCTATTCCTACCTACTACGAATGCAAAAAAAACCTTGGTTTAACTTTACTTGTTCTAATGCTATCCGCAAGAGAGAGGAGTCTTTCGGAAGATAACGTCGCCATCCAACTCCTGACTCTCACTCTGCTTATATTTCTGCCCTGAATCATACAAAATCTGTTCTTCGACTCGCCAAAAATACCCTCATCAGACAAAAATGTGAAAACTTATCCAATTCTATGATAATACTTCTCGTCTCTGACATCTAAAACCCAACAACTTTACTTCCTTTTCTTTTCCTCCTCTTTTCCATTCCGATGGCTCAGTTGCAGTCTCTTCTCCTGATAAAGCTGAATTAACTCTTCGCACAAACTTTCGCTTCCCACTCAACCATGGACGATTCTGGTGCTGTTCTTCTATCTCCTCCTCCCACCTCTGACTTTATTGTCTGAAATTAGAATCTCTTCAAATGTTTTTTCTGCTCTATCTGGGCTAAACTCTAGGAAGGCGTAGGGTCCCAATTGTGTTCCTCCTGTTGTTCTTAAATGTGCTTCTGTGCTGAAACCCTGCCTAGGCAAACTCTTTCGTCTCTCTCATCTGGTACTTTTCCTTCCTGCTGGAAGTTCTCTTTCATTCAGCCTGTCCCACAGAAGGGTGACTGCTCTGAACCCTCTAACTATCGTCCAACTGCTTTGATTTCTTGCATTTCCAGAGTTTTTGAATCTATCTTCAATAGGGATTCTTAAGCACCTCTCTTCTCACAATCTTCTTTCAGATCGTCAGTATGGGTTCCGCAAGGGAAGCTCTACTGGCGATCTTCTTGCACATCTCTGACTTTTGGTCATCCTCCTTTCAGGAGTTCGTAAAACTTTTGCTAATGAGCTAGACATATCGGAAGCTTTTGGGGGCTTTTCCGTTCTATAGGCACCAACGAGGTTAGGTCAGGTCAGGATAAGTTAAGCTAAGTTACGTCAGGTCAAGATAAGTTGTTAGGTTATTTTAAATTAGGTTAGGTTAGGTCAGAGTAGTATAGCCGCAAAAGGGGAGTGCAAGAATGTTGCAAGTTATTATGTAATGTTGCAAAGGGGGTGGGGTTGTTGCAAAGGGGGGGGGGTGTTGTAAATGGGGGTGGGGGTGTTGCAAAAAAAAGGAAAAAAAGGAAAAAAAAAAGTACTGGCCTTTGTTGCCAACCGGGGTTGCAAAGGGCATGCAACTTGGAGGCGGAGTTCTCCCCCAAGCTATTCCCCCCAAAGGGCCAGAAAGGAGAGAAAGGAGGAGAGAAAGGAGGAGAGGTGTTCACCTGGCAGGAGCCAAGTGCATATTAAGACTTCAGCCGAGTAGGCGTTGTTTTATAGGCTCCTAATCAGCCAGTTGGCTGAGCCAAGGGGGGAGGGGTACACCTGAAGGAGAGAGAGAGAGACAGAGAGAGAGAGAGAGTAGTTGCCTTTGATTGCAAGGCATGCAATTTGGAGGCGGAGTTCTCCCCCAAGTTATTTTCGTTTACCTAACCTAAGAGGCCTCTAAGGGGTTTTCCCAAAGGGCCAGAAAGAGAAGGACCAGAGGTCCTTGCTCGGCTGGGAGCCGAGCTTGAATGACTCCGTCAGTCGTCTCTCGGTCTTTTATAAACCTCTATTCTGGCTGAGTTGCCAGATAGCGCCATGTATTCAGTTGCTGAGTTGCCAGATCACGCCGTGTATTCAGTTGCTGAGTTGCCAGATCGCACCATGTATGCAGTTGCTGAGTTGCCAGATCATGCCATGTATTCGGGTGCTGAGTTGCCAGATCGCACCATGTATTCCAGATAACAAAAACCATATATTAATCATCCATTTAAATAGTGTACCACAATATATATTTATATGACGGTAGATGAATCCAATTAAAGTGTTTATTAAATAAATAATTTTTACACACTTAATTTTTATAGATATATAGATGTATATAGTGTTTTACAATAGATGTATATAGTGTTTAACGATTAGAAACAAATAGAACATTAACTTGAACTTCATTAAACTTGAAGTTAAACTTTTCGGAGACGAAACAAATAACGTAGTTAGCCTACACATAATTCAACCAACCATAGAAAACAGAATTATAGAAAAACAATTAGGTTTTTATGGGCAACTAGTTTATCTTGACGTAAGTTTACTATAATTATATATATATTCTTTTAAACATCTTATGATAGGTATATGTAAATATATATATATATATATATATATATTATTTTTTCATATTATAACATTTAATTTTATTTTAGTGTTTATTTATGCAGTGTTTAGTTAGCCTCTTCATTTAAACTATAACATTTATAGTGCTGCAGTTAAACCAGCCTTAAAATGGCAGAGTTTGTGCCGAATTGGAAAGGTTTTCACTCCGCCTTAGACCCACAGTTTAACGTGGAAACTGAATGCTTTTTTAAAAATATAATTAGGCTATATTTATAATTTCTTTATTATAAAATAAGTTAACAATTGAAATTATGTTAACACAAGAATTTGTGAAAACATTACTAATAACTTGTAAGTAAAAATAAAAATATAATATAAGGGACTACCATAGAAATGTAAGTGTCTATAATTTATTCACAAGAAACGATTTTTTATATGTTACTCGTCCGGTCCCGTTATAGCGGATTGGTACACATCATAGCTCCACCCAGCTACATCAGCAGCCAATCACTACGAACATCTGGTCTTTTGGGGCGGAGCTTGGCGATTGTGCATATAAAAGGGGATATTTTTCAGTTGGGAGTAACAGTAGCTATTTTCGCGTCAGTGAATAATCATTCCCTCCACCATGGACCTGTACGTCTCCCCAGATTTGTATGAAGAAAGTGATACTGCAGCATTAACGGCAATTAGTCTTTTTAATGCGATTGACCGTGATGAATTATTCCCAACGCAAACCGTAGAAGATATTTGCAGTGACGCTCCTTACAATCCGATGCAAGGGACTACCATAGAAATGTGTGTCTATAATTCGATTTATATATATGGAGAGTTGTAGTATCTCGTCAAATAGATACTCGGCAAATTTTTTTTATGGCAATCAATGTTATTTGGTTTTACTTCTTACCCCATTATGCTAAAATCGAAATTTTTTATGGCAATCAATGTTATTCCTCTTAAATGAACCAAAGATAACTTCACATAATGGGGATCTGTCTGAATACTCTGTATATGTTTTAAAAGAATGAACATTATTCCTTTAAGGTCCGATGAGGATTTGACACGTGTTATACAATCTTTTGAAGAATCTCGTGTCATGAATACGGAGGATATACTGAACAGTCAGCAACGTCACACATCCTCCATCATGGACCTGTACGTCTCCCCAGATTTGTATGAAGAA
Organism: Bathynomus jamesi; assembly: GCA_023014485.1. Taxonomy (NCBI): domain Eukaryota; kingdom Metazoa; phylum Arthropoda; class Malacostraca; order Isopoda; family Cirolanidae; genus Bathynomus; species Bathynomus jamesi. The sequence continues at coordinate 13,586 of JAJOZX010018371.1, forward strand.
AGTGATACTGCAGCATTAACGGCAATTAGTCTTTTTAACGCAATTGACCGTGATGAATTATTCCCAACGCAAACCGTAGAAGATATTTGCAGTGACGCTCCTTACAATCCGACGCAAGGGACTACCATAGAAATGTAAGTGTCTATAATTCGATTTATATATATATATGGATGGGCTGTAGTATCGTCAAATAGATACTCGCCAAAATTTTGTTGTCAATCAATTTTATTTGGTTTTACCTCTTATCCCCATTATGCTAAAATCGAATTTTTTTTATGGTAATCAATGTTATTCCTCTTAAATGAACCAAAGATATCTTCACATAATGGGGATCTGTCTGTATACTCCCTCTGTATATGTTTTAAAAGAATGAACATTATTCCTTTAAGGTCCGATGAGGATTTGACACGTGTTATACAATCTTTTGAAGAATCTCGTGTCATGAATACGGAGGATATACTGATCAGTCAACAATGTCACACCGAAATAATGTAAGTGTTTTTCGATCTTTTTGGGATAAGAAGACAATATATTTTCATAAATTTATTAAATGAAAGAAATCAGTACAATAACCAACTACAGAATATACCGTTACAAATATACGAACAACAACATTATACTATACGAGTACGTACAATTGGAAAGCGGATTTTTATCTGTCTGCATACCATTTCATCGTTTCGGCGAGTGTGACACGGGTCAAATAAATTTAAAAAATTTATAAATTCTTTATCACATGACATATGCTTGAGAAATGAGACGCAGTACATTCCGCAAACATTAGTAAAATATCCTTGTATGCGAAATGGGTTCCATACAATTTCGGGAATATGTAACAGCGAGAAATTTTACAATAATAGGGTCACTCCAGGGTTGAGTACCGAGTGAATCAAAATAGTACAGGCGCTGTCTATTTTTAAAATAGACAGCGATCCAGTGAATCCCTTCATTACCGATGACATCTGTGTTCACAATAAGACTACCGCATTCTCGCGTACTTGGCAAACTCAATGTTTCATTCTTCGCAAACGCCGATAAATTTGTAACGTGTGACTCGTTCCATTACTTTCTGAAGTGTATTAGCATCCATTTTAAAAGTCAGTGATAACGCTCCTAAATCTATCTACTTCTATTAGGGCTTGCGATTCGAGATATACTAGTACACTAATAGGAGCGTCTATATGCTTGGCAAATTCCAGCCGCACTGAGATGTTTCCGCTCTGCAGTGGGGTTAAATGGGTATTTACGCTAGCAAATAAGTCAGGTGTAATGTCAAACGGATAAAGGTTAAATTGATCAATGAATTCTTCCTGCGTTACCCCATTACCAAGCTCATCACAATCACCTGCAATATGGGTCAGATTACTATAGGCTCTGGCACAAAGAGGTAACACAGCGTCTGATGAATAGTCCGTACCCATTGTTCCACCCAAAGCAGTGCCATTAACGTATAGTTATATTTTTAAGTCCGAAATTCTCGAATTTAAAGGCTCTTTTTATATTTTCCATTCACCGAAGCATGGTCCTGCATGCCGATTAATATCCTTTTAGGAAGATTTCCCAGGGCAATGTTTTCTATCTGCTTCGATGCCAACCCTGCAGGAACCGTATATAGTTTGATTTGCACTCTGTTAATAGGATATTTCACTGTAGCGTTTAGTAAATTTGTCTCAATTTCTAGTTGTTTTGGTGAACTTAATTTCACTCGCCGTACGCGGAGGTATGTGTCCATAATGTGAACCACAACGGGCTTTGCACCCTCTTCTTGATCAGCATCCAGATTTAAGCAGATCTTAGGACTCGTGCGGGTGAGCTTTATTTTCATATCCACCCCGTTCACAAGCAACTTCTCCTGGAAAGTGAAATCTGTGTGCAACCGTCCAAAACACTCGTATATTTTCTTTTTAGAATTTTTAAATTTGTCCTTTATACTATTTTCATCTTTAGTTTGATAATATCCCTCGGCACTTAAAAAGGTAGCCTTCGCTTCTTTGGAAAAGTTGAGGACATTTTCCAGATAGGCTCGGAGATGATAGTACCCCGTGCCTGCCGATATGCTGGTCTGATTTAAATATACGTCACACTGGTTGAATATGGAGTGCAGAAAGTTTGTTTCAGGGTATACAGCATATTTGTCATCGCAGACCGTTCCATCAGAATGGGCTATACGTAGCTTAGCGTACATGTGCACCCAGCTTGGATCAAAAAAGTAAGGACCTGAGCTGGGTATCACGAATTCTATAGGTGCACTCGGGGAACTAATTGTGTTTAAAGGGTTAATTGTAATAAAATCACTGTGCTCAATAGAAACTTGGGCTGGAGGTAGCTCAAAAAGGGACAGCTCCGATTTACAGCATTGTGAATTACATGGGTGGATGAAGCGTGCCATGGCGTAATAGTGACTCCTCTCTCGACAAGTGGTAAACAAACTATGATTCATGATATCAATGTCCTTAGCTTATATCAGTCAAAAAAGTGGTCAACCATAGGTTTCATTCGCTTACAGCACTTCTTTTTTGATAGCCTTTTACGTTTAATACCACGTGACCCCTTCTTCTTCCGGGCAGCCCTCTTCTTCCCGCCACCACGCATTTTTCTCTTCGCATCTTTGATGATTTCGTCCCGTGTACGTTTTAAATGTTTTTTTAGAGCCTCTTTAGGTTTAGCCCCGGCCAATATGTCTTCTGCAGTGTTAAGAACTGATTGTAGCGCTTTCCTTCCGAGGTATCTGGCACCCCTCTTCAGCAAAGGAACAGCCGTACGTAGTATGGATGAAAAAATGGACCCAAGTCCACTACCGCGCTGGTATCGCACCCCTCGATAGACGGTGAAAGGCTTTCTATCCATTATAACTCAGTGCGTTGAAAGTGTAGCTTCACTGTTAAGCTCCCGTTACCGAATGGGAAGTTTTCACCCTCAATCGTTCTTATATATATTGAGATATTGGTTATTAAATTAGTTGCGACATTCACATAATGGGGTCTGTCATATGTAATACTCAAACTCCTTCCTCTATGGTTGGGGATGTGAGCAATGCGCAGCAGGCGTGCCTGGGTATCCCCAACAAACTGGTGCTCCACTATATTTGTAAATATAGCACATGTCTGGGGACCTTTCAGCCAATTTCTCCATCTTCAATTGATACATTAATCTGGACAAGTCATGCTGTCTCGTGAAATGTGTCTCTTTGGAAGGCTGCGCTATATCGGCCATTGGGTAGAATTTGGAACTTTCTATGGTCTTTAATACGTCTGTTAGTCTTTGATTTCAGGATTAGTGTATGTGCAGGGTTGTTTACGATTTCGTATACTAAATCATTCGTAAGGTTTGAGTTTCTTAAACTTACGTTTAAGCCTCTCACAACATCCTCGGCCGAACCATATTGACCCGGTCCTAGTCTTACTTCTGTACTGTAATACCGTGCAATCTTAGTCCGAGCGATACGCATAGTTTCATCCATAGCTACCCCAGCTTTTTCACACTCGTCAATGTCTCTAAGAATCGTAAAACCGGTTTCTTTATGTTCAATATTTAAAAAGATGGTGTCCAGCTGAATTTCGCATATCCCCACCTCATACGAATCACGACCCAATTCAATGTACTTGTGGAGCTCTGTTACAAAGTTTGCTAGTGTGGTGTTAGGGTGTACAGACAGGGACGAGGAGGACGGGAGTGTGACGTAGAAATGGTTAGGAGCCATGTTGCATACTATTTAAGCTTCATTATTGCATCAGCTTTTATATAGGTGTTGAAGCTTTCTGGGTACCCTAGCCATTTCACCAGGTACATTTTTCTCTTTCCTGAACCTTTGCTTCCTAAAATTTTCTCAATTTTAAACACATTTTTTTCTAAATTAAACGCAACTTTCTGCAACTCCTCGCGGTAAAAACCTCCTGAGATTTATTCCCCATTCAAATCTTCAATGTAATACATCATTATCTCACCTTTAGGTCTCACAGCCCTAACTTTAAAAATCTCGCGTCCATCCCTGCTCAAAACACTTTGCGAATTTATTCCCCGAACGCGACAGCCTTACATAATCATTGATTTTGAAGCGCGCAGTGTGGTGGTGGTGATCCATCTCTTCTCGGGAGCGTACCTCTTTCTAAAACTTCGTTAGGTGTTGTCCCAATCGTGCGATGGTGTGAGCGGTTGTAGGATGATGCCAATGATTCCAGAATGTCTAGAAATCTGTGTGTTTTTGTGTAAAATAACGGTGCATGCGTTCCTTTATGGTGCGCTGAACTCTTTCAGCTAAAGAAGCCTTATGTATAGAATTGGTTGTGTAATAGCTGATATTAAACTCTGTCAACATGTTCTGAAAAGCATGGCCTATAAATTCCTTCCCCATATCCGTACAAAAATAGCCAGGAACCCTGTTTTCTGTTAACATTAGCGTTTTTGTGGCTTTAGCAACTGTTTCAGGTGATTTATTTTTCAGAGGAACTAGCCACAGATATCTAGAGAATACGTCTATTATGAATAGAATGTAGCGGTAACCATCGTTATACACAGAATATCTTGCATGTCTGTTAAATCTGCTTGCCAAATAGAATCAATCGAGGAAGCCGTTGTCTTGGCTGTTTTAAACCTTTTTCTCACAGGCTTATGAAGCGTATAAGCGTCCTGCTCCCTCAAAATCTTTCAACATCTTTTTTCCTACTCCGTAAACACTTCTGTACAGTCTATCTACGCCGCCGTAAGAGGATGGGGTAGAAATGTCATAATAACGTTTAGTTAATACGTTAGCCATTTGCGTATTTTAGAGGCACGTGGGTAGGGTTGGTTTAACCTCTTCTTGCTCATCTTCAAAGGTGTTACCGCCGGGGGTGACGGTGCCTTCAATTGTGTCACATGCGTTGCATGTTCCAAGTCTTTTAACCTGTTCAGATTTCCTATCAACGTTTTAGGGACATTTATTTGTTGTAGTCTTGCTTTAATATGCTTCCATCCTGATGGTGATGGCCTATCCCACTTTCTCACCAGATCATGGACAATGTCTACGATATTCGATCGCTGTACCTTTGATCCTTCCACAATGAGCTCGCCTGTATCGGTCCATTGTATGGCTGGATCCTCATTCAATAGATTATACAGACTTAAGCCTTTACTCCTCAATGTATGTGGGAGGGTGCTTTTTAATACATGTTCGATATGTTGTGTGGCTAATCTTTTTGGTTGGTCAGCTGTATCGTCGGGCACAGATCCTATGTCGCCATGTCCATCGTCCCCCGTGCTGTGCCTAATAACCACAGGAATCTCTGTAGGGCTCTTATAATTTTCGTACTCGTGAAGAAATTTCTGCAGAGCTTCTTGGTATAAGATTCTTTTCTCATCAGGTGTTTTTTCACTGTTTAATAGGGCTAGCAATTCGCTTTCCATTCTTTTAAGTCTGCTTTTACGGGGATCTAGATCCGTGTCTGGATTCCTTTGCAGTGAAGCTACACCTCGTGGGGAATCACTACCACTTTCTTCATTATATTAATCTAGTCAGTAAAGGACCCAAAACTGAAAATAAGATGGGGAGAAATGACCCTCCTGTTTGTACAATAATTCGTTTTTTCTTCACTACAGTTTGACTTTTACGAGCGAGTGCACGTATTATGTTCTTGTAGCGGCGTAGGCGAGCCTTCTGATGGGTTTTCATTGATACATTGCAATTTATAACGTTAAGACAGATTTCACAGATGCATTTTAAAAAGTCGGCGTCGATATTTTTAATAAACATCTGCTGCAATGCCAGGGGCAGTCGATGATAGATTTTTATTAATTCACGGTATTTCTTTAGTCTCTGTCATTCTGGAATATACACCGTTTCAGGCTCGTTTGGAAATATATTCGTTCGCAGAAGCACTCTAAACGTGTTTCGCGGATGAAGGTCGCAAAGCAAATATCCGTAACGCGTGCTTGTAGCTTCTTTATAAACTTCCAAAAACTCCTTACGCTGATTCGGGAACATTTGATTGGCTAATACCCCAATTTGTGATACATCTCTACGTTGCGCGAATAAAACTAGATATTGCGTATTTAACGACATATCGCGCATGTATCTATTTTTGAAAAATAGATTCTGATTGATGAAGAACACGCTTATGTTAAGATGGTGGGAGAATACTGTAAATGTCTCGGCAAACGTTTTATCCATCTCCAACATGAGATCGTCAATTACAATGATTGTATGTTCATTTCCCTTTAACGAATTAACGTCATATACGCCTTTGTGGAACAAAATATCATCTTGGTACTCGTTGAACACATTGATACGTCGAATAGCACCATATAACTTTATGCACAAATTTCGAGAACATCTCTCCCTTTTCTTTAATGATTTTAAGCATAAACACAGTTTTACCACATCCTGTAGGTCCAGATATAATACATGTGGATGGACTCGTGAATCTGAATTTTTCTACAGAGTCCATTTCTAACACGTCACACTCCTAAGTGGGTCATTACAAAATATTACAAATTTTGAGTGCTGTTCCTTATATTTTGCTTTCTTCTCCCACAGAACCGTGAATGACGATGAGGTAGAGCATCCCATCATTGACATTACGGATGACCTCGGCGACAGTGTAGTTGTGATCTCCTCCCCTGCCAACGAACCCTCACCAGCGATACCGGTAGCACGTCCAAAGCGGAGGTATGAGAACCCCACGTCAGGTATAAAGCGCACGAAATACGCGCCTGTTGCAGCGGTAATAGATCCCCAACCCTCAACCTCTTACGCAACAAGCCCCCCAGCAGCACCTCCCGCTAATATATCCCATTATTCATCCGCCGCCCCCCGTTCTGTTAAGTCTACAATAATAGAGCCCCAACCATCAACCTCCTACGCAACAGGCCCCCAAGCAGCACCTTCCGCTAATATATCCCCTAATTCATCCGCCGTCCACCGTTCTGTTGAGGATGAAATAACGCTCGAATTGGTGCGATCTGCAGCCCTCACCCCAGCCTTGACTAGAAATCGGTATAGAGTCAGGGTCGACCCTAGAGCCATGTATAGCAATGGAATTGAGCGCGGGCTACGCCGGGTTGTACAGCATATTGTAGAGTTTGCTCTTCAGAATCGTGACGAGCGTGAAGTCAGGACGAGTCTGTCCTTTGGATTCGGGTCAGATGACGGTGATGTAGACGATTATTGGGTGATAGTGCCATTTAGACGTTTGGCGGCTGAAGATGTAGAATATATATTAGGACGTATAATGCAAGCAGCCCAAAGTAGTATAGCCTTCAATATGGACAACTTCACGGTAAATATTGACCATGTATTCCGTGTTGCGGGTCATAGTGCCATACCGTATACTCTTAACTTCAATTCTCCGACTATTTACCGAAAGCATATAAACGTCGATCGTGGTTGCGGCTTTATAGCAGTACTCTTAGCACGTATGTTTACTGTACAAAATACACGGACTCAAAAAATTTGGCTGCCTACGGTCGTGGAGCGTGCCCGTAAACTAGCTGTAGACTGTGAACTTGAATTTGACTGTAATATGGGTCCTGAAGAGCTGAGAATGGTAGAACAGGAAATGAATGTCCGTATAGCTGTGTTTGGGTTGGATGATCGTCGTAGCAGTGTGTGTTTTTAAAAGCTGTGTGAGAGATCGTACAAGACCCCTACTTATTTTAGGATTGTCAGGGACAACGTATCTCCCCATCCGTAATATAAGGGGGCTTTACGCTAGTTATGACAAAAGTCGAAAATATGGGAGACATCATGATTTGTGTAAGGGGTGCCTCGAGTTTGCGGATGATAGTGAGACATTGTAAAGAATGTCACATGGTATGTGAGCAGTGTAAAAGCACCAAATGTGAAAGCCGTGTAGTTGAAGCTGAGAAGAGAGACTGTGATGTGTGTAGACGCACATTTTTCAATAATAGCTGTTTTGATTTCCATAAATCAATTGGCACGTGCAGGACAAGCAGGACAAGCTCATGTTTCCCCTGTGCGTGAAGTGCGCGGAAGAGGATAACGGCGAATGTAACCATATACCCCACCAGCGTAAGATCAGAGGCGTATATACAAGTCCTGAGCTGGCCCTAGCCGTACGCCATGGTTATAGAATACTGAAGATGCATGAGGTGTGGAGGTTTCAGAAGCTACCCAACCTTTTCACACCATATATAAACGCCTTTTTGAAGGATAAGGTTGAGGCATCAGGGTATCCGCGAGTTGATACCGAAGATGAAGTCTGCCTATATTCAACGTTACCGCGACCGCGAAGGTATACAACTTGATCGTGTCCAAATTGTAAAGAATCCTGGCAAGCGCTTTAGTGCAAAGTTGTCTAAACAGTCTATGGGGAAAATTTGCGCAGAATACCGGCAGAGGGAGCATTCATTTGGCACAAAGTTATAGCGATGTCTGGGATTATGCCAATGCTCCCGATAAAGAGGTCATGGAGATCGTGAATGTAGGTAATACTTACATAATAAAGTACAACACTGAATTTGCCACAGATACCTCAAGGGTTACAAACATACCTGTGGCCAGCTTCACAACAGCCTACGCCCGTATAAAACTTTGGGGTCTATTGCATTCTCTTGGGCGGAGAGTATTGTATGCCGATACAGATAGCGTGATATTCACAGAGAGGGAGGGTGAATACATGCCCGCTATTGGGGAGTTCCTCGGCGAGCTCACTGATGAGATCAAGGACGAGTATGGGGACAACGCTTACGCCGACTCTTTTGTCTCAACAGGACCTAAGACTTATGGGGTACGGGTCAGGGTGGGGAAGGAAATGAAATATATCGTGAAGGCAAAGGGTATTACGCTCAACCATGCGAATCGGCGGGTTGTTAACTTTGAATCGTTGAAGGATCTAGTATGTTTGGACGATGATGAGGGCGAACAACCTTCCCAACTAATTGTAGGCACCCACAATTTTCGGGCGCAGAAGCTGGGGGGCGTGAAGGAACTTAGGGGTACGAAGGTGTGCCGTAACACCTATAGGAAACGTTACCAGTTACCTGGTACCTACGATACCGTACCCTTTGGATACCATAACGTATGATGCTTCTATTGTTAACTCACACGTATTTGTCTTGTATATAATCGTATCTATTGATTTATTACACGTATTTGTAAATATATATATATAACTTGAATATCTCGTTTATTAAATCGTATTTGTAAAGTATCGATTGATTTATTACACGTATTTGTAAATATATATATATATATAACTTGAATATCTCGTTTATTAAATAAATCATGTTTCAATTAGCGTTTCACTTTCTCCTTTGTGTGTGTGTGTGTGTGTGTGTAAGTTCTAAGCTCCGCCCACTGTAAGACCGTGAGTCATGCTACTATCTGGGAGTCCCTGCGTGGTCAGTGGACTGCAGTAAGCCCGAGAGATCAGACGTGTATTCAGATCAGACGTGTATTCAAATGGCTACCTTTAATGTTGCTTGTACAACGTTTATGAAATGGTATTCAGCAGTGTCAGGATGTGGTGGATACCGAAAAACTTCCTATTCCTCCCTCCTATACCTCTTTTAAAAACACATTGGATTGTGCGAAGTTCCAAGATGTACAAATACTCTACGGATGTTCTGGTGAGATCGTTGAAGGCTTTCGTTGCACAGACGATGTGCTGAAGTATACTGCAGAGCTAAACTTTATAAAGTCTCACATACACCGTGAAGTAAAAGAAACAACGCGTGCAGAAGAGAAGCAGCAGGTATGGATAATGAGCCTTGCGGATGGGTGGTGTGACAAGCGGTATTACGTCATGCTACACCAAGTCGATTACTCATACCCTACGACTGAAAATGTGAATCTCGTGATCATGGACAATCTTAAGCATTTTTATCACTATATTAACGTATATCATGATGAGGTTCGTAGTGAGGTTGTGGCTAGTGCCCTGCGTGAGTTTTTAACAGACTTTAGAGGCGAGTATCGTTTGATGGGCAGAAAGGAAAAATATGAGCATATGTTCCTCTCAAATAGTGCGCCGGAGTGTGAAGATGTTTAGTAAAACATAAAATGTTCCTAGTTCTTATCCTGAGGTAAAATGTCTGGTGCGTAGGCTGGCAGTGATGAAATTAATTCTTGTACCGGAAAAACAAATATGTACAACAATTCGGTACGACTCGCGGATCATACGAACAAGCCCATTCACGTATCATCGAGTCAGCCGCCCGTCGAACCGTTCCTGCCTACCTGCGTGCCTCACACGGCTCATAGTTATCTCAGAGCTTGAACCGAGTAGACGTGCGCTCCTCGAATACGATGGAACTTCCTTTGAGCAGCATTCTCAACGCCTCGTACGATGTGTCCGTCCGTGACGAAATCGTTGCGTGTGTTCAGGCGTAATTCCGGTACCATTAGCTATGTACTGCAAACGGAGTGTAGACAAACAAACAAACGGGTTTATTTAAGTGTCGAGGAGATGAATAGAATCTTCGTGATAGTTGAGAAGTGGAGTGAAGATCGTTATAAAATACCTGCTGACGTAGGTACAAGAAGAGCAGATTAGTGACGCACCCTCATACGCCGTTGTATGTACGTTGTGTATAAATAACGATCGGCCGTGCATTGATATACGGCTGATGTGGAAGAATGCTTCTGATAATAACGCTCTTGTTCCTACGCGAAACCGTTTCATCCTCGACAGAATGTTTGAAATCGTCGGATTCCGCAAGCTGAAACCTATATTAGACGCGTGTTACGGACATGCTTTATTTTGATACAGTACTTGAATACGCATACACCGCTCTGCTCGATGGGTTTACCGAGTGTAGGGCTGGTGAGAATGGTCTAGTGCTGGACGTTTATTTAAAAAGTTTAGACTCTTTGAAATACCATGAACTTTGGTACAAAGCAATTGATCGGTACAAGGCTGAGCTCACCTACACCGTTCACCCTGAAGAACTATTTCTTTATATAACGCGCAGTTGTCGTAACGATTTAGAAGATTATTTCAATTGCCGCTATGTTGAGTGAGTTCACGATTGAAAAGCTCGAGTCGGTAGAAATAAACCCTCGAATGGAAAAGCGTGCTTATAAACTTGTTTAATAATGTGCGTGCTTTTGATTGTATTCTAGACGTATTTAAAGATGACTTACCAACCGGTTGTAAAGTGGGAACAAAAATAGTACTGAACGATATGAAAGCCCTTCATATCGAATACAGGTTTCCCTATACTTTAAGCGGTGAAATATTATTAAGCCGCATATACTGCGTAATGCAGAGCAATAATGATGTAATTGTAAACTCGATTAAGACCGAGTTTAGTATTTTGAAAAAAAAGTGAAATGTATTTATATATTTTGCTTGATATTTCTCCTGTACTGTTATGATTATATGCATATTTCTATTATTATTGAAATGTATTTATATATTTTGCGTGATATTTCTCCTGTACTGTTATGATTATATACATATTTCTATTATTATTGAAATGTATTTATATATTTTGCGTGATATTTCCCCTGTACTGTTATGATTATATGCATATTTCTATTATTATTGAAATGTATATTTATTTCTATTTGAAATGTATATTTATTTTATATATATCACCATAATTGTGTGTATATATTTCCTGTACTGTTATGATTATATGCATATTCCTCAATTATTACACTGCACAACAAAAAAAAAATTTTTTGCTGGTGATTTAATTCTAAGACCTGTTTCTGGATAATATTGATGTGCTGATTTCAAAAATCACCTTAGATTTTGTCCATCACATCAGGTCTTCGTGCAATGTGCAATGCAATATGCCTATTTTGGGTGATCCATGAAGGGCACTTATGAAAATTGATGATTTTTGAGACCTGTTAACAGCTGTTTTGCTGTTAAAATTTTATCTGTGGAATACGCAAATCTGTGCATTAAATCTAAAGGTCATGTACAACATATTAAAATCTTGGGTATCTGTGATTTCCCCAGGTGTGAGCGTGACGTCATGATCATGGATTAATTTTTTGCTTATTTAAACACTTTTAATCACTTTGTGTCAATATTACCATTGTATATTAAAGTTCACTCCCTGCACAATTGTTTACTTTTCCATGCTGATTCTGAGTATGTAAAAACTTATTTTTTGAAAAGAAAAAAAATTGGGCATAACCCTGCCAAAATGCGATATCTCCGTATTTGATTGCTCGAAAACCTGACGTGATAGGCAAAAACTAAGGTGATTTTTTAAATCAGCACACCAAAGTTACCTAAAAACAGGTGTTAGAATTAAATCAGCAAAATTGGTGTTGGGCAGTGTTATTGAAATGTATATTTATTTTCTATATTTATAATAAACAGAATGATGCAATGTTGTTTTACTTAATTATATCATGTTACGGCTTCTAAACCTACTACCGGTATTCTAAACCAACTTTTAAGAAATATAATAATGTATACAATGGTATCGCTAAAAAGTGGTATCTGGCAACTCAAGCCATTTACGCCTTCTAAGCCAACTGGCTGATTAGGAGTCTATAATAGTGTATACAATGGTATCGCTAAAAAGTGGTATCTGGCAACTCAGCCATTTACGCCTTCTAAGCCAACTGGCTGATTAGGAGCCTATAAAACAACGCCTACTCGGCTGAAGTCTTAATATGCACTTGGCTCCTGCCGGGTGAACACCTCTCCTCCTTTCTCTTGGGGGATAAGTCCGCCTCCAAGTTTTCCTTGTTGCACCTGCAGCATCCCCCCTTTGGGGGAATTTTTTCTTTTTTTTTCGTTTTTGCAACACCCCCCCACCCCCCTTTGCAACATTACGTAATCACTTGCAACATTCTTGCACTCTCCCCTTTTTCGGCTATACTACTGGTCAGGATAAGTTAGGCTATGTTAAGTTAGGTATGACTAATGATAATGCAACGTTATAAATCGTAAAACTTTTGAATAGACAAATATTTTATTTTTATGTTCATAGCTGTTAAATTAAATAAATAAAATTTCTCCTATTCAAAATGTAATAATTTTAAAAAAAGTTAAAATAAGTTAAAAAAAAATATTAATTTCTCTCATTTCAATGGTGCCCATAGAATGGAAAAGGTCCAGCTTTTGATAGAGTCTGGCACAAATCTTTAATTTCCAAACTGTCCTCCTTCGGTTTCTATCCTTCTCTCTGTGCCCTCATCTCTAATTTCCTTTTTGGCCGATCTATAGCTGCGGTTGTAGATGGCCACCGTTCTTCTCCTAAAGCTATCAACAGTGGTGTTCCTCAGGGTTCTATCCTGTCACCCAATCTTTTCCTTTTATTTATTAAATGATCTTTTAATTCGCACTTCCTGTCCTATTCACTCCAATGCCGATGATTCCATTCTTCACTTCTCCACCCGCTTCACAAAGCGTCCCTCTCAACAGTCTCCATGATTCACGTGGGGCGGCTATGGTGCACGTGACCTCTGTCTGATCTTTCTGCATTCTCTGATTGGGGCAGAGAAAACCTTGTGGTTCTCAATGCCTCAAAAACTCAGTTCCTTCATCTGTCTACTCATCACAATCTTCAACAACACACAACTCAATCCTTCCTCTTCTCTTAACATTCTTGGCGTTCCCTTCTCTCGTGATCTTTCTTGGAAAAACCACATATACTCTCTTTCCAAAACAGCTTCTAAGAGCTTAGCCGTGTTGTACCGGCTCCGCAGTTTCTTCACCTCCACTCAGTTCCTCTCTCCGTACAGGGGTCTTGTCTGCCCCTGTATGGAGTATGCTTCTCGTGTATGGGTTGAACTCACACAGTCATACTTGACCGGGTGGAATCAAAGGTTTTTCATCTCATCAATTCCCCGCCTCTTATTCACTGTCTTCAATCCCTCTCATGATAGAAACATTCGTAAACAGAAATTATGAGAATATAATTGATTTTCATTTTACTCTAGAACAGGGGTCACCAATTTTTTTTTTGTTCACCGCCCACTTTTACGATTTTTTGAAAATTAAAAAAGCTTATCGCCCACCTTAGATCAAAAAGAATAAATCAACATAATCGATAAAATAAATAATGAAATAAATGTTTAATTACCTTTAATGTGAGCCCACTAGTGGGCGCTACCGCCCAGGTTGGTGACCCCTGCTCTAGAAGATACGGTATAGCGCGAGCTATGAGACAAACTAAATCACATTCTGCTGCAAATCCTGACAAATGGAACACCTTCAACCATCCAAACAACACTGGGAAATAGGAAAAGTAGTATGTGGTGTTCCCAAACTAAACGCCACACAAGGGAGTCCAGGGCATGGTTCCGATTAATCAGTTAATCATCGTTTCGAATTTAATCATTAATTAATCAAAAAAAAAAATTTAGAAAATGATGGGAAATTATTAATTTTCCTCATAATTTCAGCATCATTTGAATTTGGCACCTTTTTGCAGGTATAAACTGTCTAATCCGCCCATGCCTGATTTCTTGAACTAAAGCAAACTAAATGTTTGAGCAAAATGTTTTCTTCGGTCTTATCTCACGCAACAGAAACAATAAAGCTCTTTCTTACTCTTTTCAGAAGTATTTAATTTTTAATAATTTGTAATCAGTTAATCATTGATTAATTAGAAAATTTCATTATTCATCACTTTTTCCTAAAAATGATTAATTAACCATGCTCTACAAGGGACATCCTCAACTTTGAAGGAAAATAGCCTTGTTGTCAAAAGGTCATTCGGAATACAGTTATAATATTACTACTTTTTATATTTAACAGTTTCTGAAGTCTTAAAATTATTAAATACCATAATTTAACTTTCAACCAAACAAATCAATAAATATCTTCCCTATGTGTTTGATCAGTAAAGCCTACGGATAAATTAAGAATTTAAAGTCTTGGTTCTCGTTTTCGTGGGATGGTCAATCCATCGGTTTCATCTTCATATACACTTAAGGGTAACGCTTCGAATCGGAGTTGTTGTTAATAAAAAAAAAAAATTTCACTTCACCAAATCTCTGATGATAATCAAGCTAAACAAGTTGGCACAAAATTTTCCTTCTCTTTCAAATTTAGGCTTAATCTAGGAAACATTTGCGAAGGAAGTGAGGGGTAGGGGCTCGAACCTGGATTACCTTAACCAGTCAGTTAGAAAGGGGTGGGCGGTCCCCCGCTTTGTCGTGACGTATGAGACAGAAAAGACAACCGCCCAGCTCTAGGTAGCAATGGGATTCAAACCCACGACTTGGCGGAGTCGCAGCAAGCAGGGCGGCGCCCTAACCGATCAAGCCAGAAGCTCAGGAACATTTACAAATGTCGTATTCTTATTTCAGATTTTTGGTAACACTTAACCAGTTTCTGAAGGCCTACCATTAACATATGATATGTATGTATATTGAAATAAACTTTTCCCAGCCTTATGTAAATGATATTTACACGTGGGTGCGCGTTACAACTAGTGGTGCACCGATTAATCGGTATCGGCACCTTTCATGCCGATTAATCGGCCATGCAAGGTATTTTCCTAATATCGGCATGCCAGGTGCCGATACCGATTAATCGGTGCACCACTAGTTAAAAAACACACACACACACACACACACACTTGGGGTGTGTGACACAGGATTAGTGTTTTTTTAGCATGTTTCCAATTACTTTGTTGCAACTAATACTGTAATAATAACAAAAAACTGATATAATTTGGTTACTGTTAACTCGATGATTAATTGCGAGAAACGAATCGTATTACAAATGAAAAAAGTTCACAAATTTTTTGGGGAATACCATAATTTTCGAAAGTACGAGGAAATTTCAAGTTTAAATGACGTAACTGGAATCCCCGACGGAGAGGCCTACTAAACTTATTACTAAACGAAGAAATTAAAATTTACATAAAAAGCAGAGTCGAAAAGATTTTGGAATACAGTAAAGTAACTGTTCAAAATATTAGTGAATAATGGTTATTCAATTAAAATTTGCGATGTCCATTCAACTAAATGAAAACTGAAGAAACAATTGCGTAGACTTTTATGAACGCAAACATCGGCCTTACAATTTTTAACGTTGGCTCTAATCTCTCCGATACCGTACTTTCTGCTCTTTTATTGTCCCGTATTGAATGCATTCGTAGACCCAACATTCAAAATGTTTATACTGTAAATAATCAGGATTTTTAGAATGACGACTTAAATAGTCGCAATTTTTTTTTTTTTTTTTTTTTACGGTAAAGTTAATGCACCTTTACCGAGCTGCGAAGAGGTCAAGGTCAAAACTAATAATGAAGCGATGTTTCATAAAGCGTGAAGCGGGAGGAATAATAATGATGCCCGAAACTCATCGCAATAAGAATTATTGACGAATCACGACGAACATATGAAAATGGTGAAAACAGACTACTCAATCACACGCGAATATCTTAAAAAACTGTTATTATCTTTATTATGTGAAAATTCACAACTGAAACACCGTCACAGAAAAGGTATTAAACTCACGGTCAAAAATGCGTCTGAGCCAATATGAATCCGTGCAACGCGCATTGCATTTCCTCATAAAACAGCCTAAGCAGCGTTGACTTCAAGTATCTAAATGCGCGACTCCGACACCTCAATGTCAAATACACAAAACCGTATTAATACATCTCATCACTCTGATATTATAGAATCGGTCAATGTACAGTGTATATATAAACAAAGCACCAGGAAAAAAAACATAATACCCTTCCCTTCCCCCCGTTTAGTGGACGGAGAGGGGTTTGAGGATATGCGCCCCCCTCTCAAACAAATCTCGAGAATGCGGTTCACCTTCGACCTTCGATGCGTTCCTCTCAGCCTTCCTTCTCTCGTCATGCGGCAGCGACGATAAAGTTCTTTCATCATTTGCTTTATAAACCCCTTTTAAAGATGCTTCTCAGAGCAAACAAAACTCTCTACCTTGAAAACTAATTTCAATTCCTCTTAAAGTAACGCTACACACATTATCTTCTGAATTTTGTAGGCCTATCGCGTACAGAATTCAATTTAATGGAAGCCACACAAGCATTTCCAATTCTTTGAATCTTCATTTAATGTTTATAATTTTAAGATGAATACTTGGATTTCACGACAAAAAAATTTTTGTAACAAGTCTTAACGAAAATTAATGTCAAACGTTCAAATGAAAAGAATATTGCGCAATACTGATCTGACAGCAATGGTATAATCGAACAGGGCTACTGGGATACGAGGAGTTACGAGTAAGGTTTCAAAATACTGTACGATATTCCGAAATAACAGACGTATGAAGAACGTGAAACGGTATTAATTAATATAGCTTGCGAGAATATAGCGAGGAAGGGAAGAATTAAGACAAACGGAACGTCAAACAAGCGGTATGGGAAGTCGATGTCGAACGAGAGAATCTATACTTCGCCCTGATAATCTCAATTACCGTACCGTAATCAAACTTATACAGTCGAATTAACCGAAGAGATGTTTACCCAATTACCCGTCAACAAAGAGCCAGAAGACCCATACATCGAACGGCCTAGTACAAAATAAATTCAGGGATAAGCCTTCATACAAACCAAAAAAACAAGGGTTAAACGAGGAGCATTACGCTGAAATGAATTCGAGAAACCCCAAAGCCATTTAAACTTGCAGTGTTTCCCAACCGGGGGCCATGGCACATTTGAAGGGGGCCACAGGAAAATGTTATTTTGTAAAATAGAGTTAAATCTGCATATTACCTACTGAAAATAATGCTTATGGGGGCCACAGGAAAAAATAAGGTTCCTAAGGGGGCCATAAGCCAAAACCAGTTGGGAACCACTGATTTAAAGTATCACATTCACGAACTCAACCATTTAATTAGTAGTGATGAAATTACGATTTGAATTGAATGAGAGGCGTCAAAGTGCGTTCATCATTTGATTTGTAGGAACGGTCGCCGACCACAGAAACGCAGGCTGGCAGAGGGCCAATCCAGGCGCGTTTCACGATGTCTGAGAGAGCTTTCGTGCCCACATCGCCCGGTCAACAAAGGGTCAGGGTCGGGTACCCCCATACCCCCTTTCATTTATAATGAAGGGGGCGTCACCCCTTTCCATTAACTTCGTATTATATCTCGCAAAAAATATAAAGGCAAAATATCACCAAAAATAAAAACTTCAAAAGCATCTTAATATAAGCCATAGCTATTTCCTCTTTTCAAAGAATAACTTTCGAAACGCGACTTCAAACTAAAATAAAAAGAAAATGGGAGCGATGAGGAAATGTTTCAAGGAAGATCCTTGATACTTTATCCTTGTCAATGCAGAATATGAAAAGGTTCCTCAAAATGAACTTACTGAATCAGGCGTGAGACCCCCGATGAGATAGTATTTAGCAAAATAGAAAAAAAATTTAAATTATTATTATTATTACTATTATTAAATAATAAGGTAGAACGCCTCAGCCCTCAACGCGCGTAAACAATTTAGGTATCCTAACGAAAGGTTTGGAAATCGACACTTCAAAGCAGACGACGTACCTGTATACTTGATCAGAAAAACACTTTTTGCAAAGCCGTCAGTCACATCAATCTGAAAATGAAAGAAGAATCGTTCACTTAAAATATAACTTAAAAGGTTTCGTCGTACAACACTAATACACAATAGGTTATGTCTAAGAAAATTATCAAATTGGAATAGGTCTAGATCTAACCACAGACTGATAAGATTAAATAAAGAATACTGTACACGCGTAAGCGAGTGCGTGTATCTGCGTGATAAGCTAAAATTATATATAAGGGAAACGGGGCATAAGAAGTAAGAAAAACTGAATGCAATCCAAACTGTAGACAACCATTTATTAAATATTTTCGGAATCCAAGCCTAATGAGACCCGGCCTGATCTGGCCGAAATTAACATCTATACGGGTGTATCTAACAAGGTGTTGCGCTCACTTCAAACCCACTAAACTCGCACTGCTCCAACGATAACACCGAAATGATGTGGAAGTATTATAAAAATGAAAATGCAATGGTGCAAGCAGCTTGGGGTTCCTTTGGTTCTGTCTGTGCCCGACTCTACAGTTCCATTAAAAAAAAAAAAAAAACTAAAATAGGGGAACCGCTTACTAACGAGTTAAATATAGGTGTATTATAATTTATCGTTATTATATAATACTTCAACACATTACAAATAAACAAAAATAATAGCTAATAATAGTAAATAATGATAATGGAATGTTGTGGAAAAAAAAATGGAATACAGATCCACAAATTAATGAAAAACTATGCACTTTAAAGCGAGAACAATAAGCAGGGACCGACTAATGGTAGGAAACAACGTCTTATAAACCTTTCGTACTACTACTACTACTACTACTACTACTACTACTACGGGAAAACATAAGATTTATATTATACAAGTAAACGCAATAAATACAGTAAAAGTAGTGCGTGTTTGGTGTTATTTAACTTCCTTCGTAACGGCGAAGATCATATGATGGAAGGGACCAACAGTTTACGTAGAATCCGAACCACGGGTCGCTACATCATCTGGACGCGGAGGACTGTCTCCCATCCAACTACTCTCCAGACCCAATGTCGCTTAAGTTTGGTGATGGACAGGAAGCGATGTTACGACACTGGCCACGACGTAACCCATATACAGTATAGTAGTAAGAGTGGGAAACCATGTTTTGTTTTGATACTCGCACAAATTTTATGAATGCCAAACGCCATCAAATTATATTAATGATTACACTCACCTACTAACATTTATAATATATACATACATACATACACATATATATATATATATACACACACACACACACATATATATATATATATATATATATATATATATATATATGAAAATTATTTCACGAAAGTAACATATATATATATATGAAAATTATTTCACGAAAGTAATATATATATAATTTTTTTTTTTTTTTTTTTTTTTTAAAGTTCGGGAAGAACCGATTCGCCTCTATTTAAAAGGGCATATCTCGGCAGAAAAACAAAGAAAAAGTGAGAGGAAAGACAGAGGAAAAAGAAAGGGTGGAGGGGACAGTCGAAGTGGAAAAGACCAAGGATGACAAGGACTGCAGGGTTGAACCCCATCATCCTTGGGTGCTAGGGCCGGGAGGGCGCACGTGAAACCTCCAGGAACAAGCACGTACAAACGAGCACAAAGAGCACTCAAGAGCATGAGCTTAGAACCCCCTTGCGGGTATATATATAATATATATATATATATATATATATATATATATATATATATATATATATATATGCGCGGAACTAATCAGTGCAATTCTTAACATTTATTAATTAAATCATCGTTTCGATTTTGAAAATTATTTTTCAACCCAACATGACATCACACTAACTAAACTTCAACTTTAACCACCACAGCCTCATAAATGTTTCGGCCACTTCAGATCTATATTGCTCTTTCTTATAAGTCGGATTACATCACAACGAAATATTTTCACTGATGTAAATATAGAGAAAATGAATGGTTATGAATGAGATGGGTAAAGAAAAATCAAATTATATTTTAACCTGTTTTCAAGACCTATAAAATATTTATTGGTGGCCTTTCAATATTCATATCAGAATTAAGTTTCATTTGAATAAATTATTATCGAATTAAGGCCGGGTGTAAAGACGCACACACTGCTACCAACAAGATTTCTAAACCTAAAACTAAACGCATTTACCATGGCAGCCTCAAACAGCCTTGAAATACATGTGCGATGTAAGCATACGCGCAACCTCCACCCATTTAGAACGAGAGGTATGCTAAGGAATTTAGATGCTAGATATTTATATTAATAATAATAATAATAATAATAATATTATTATTATTATTATTTGTAAAAGAAACTTCTATTTTCGTACAATATGATAATACATAATTTACGATGTAACTTCACACACGTATTCAACGAACAACTTCGACTTAAGGACGGCAGGGGTGGTGTGGGTCTCAAAGAAATGTGTTCATCACGTTCTTTGTTTAGAGGCTTACGTAGGCCTACAGTTTCGGCCAAGCTATTCCTACAGAATCCAGATTTCTTCAGCCTATCGGGGTCAGTGTCCTCGTTGTTACAACGCAAGACTGAGTCTTCTCAATCCTCAATCATGATCAGCCTATTTATCAACATTCGCGCGAGCGTAGTCATCACTTATAATTTCTGTATCATTCGACTGCCAACAGGAATGTATATGATAGAAACTATTTACAAATTTCACGCGACAACAAATACACAAACATTAAACTGAAGCATTTCCCCCACTTCCGGTATCCTCCTCCGCTCGCTCGCACTCGAGGGTTTGGGGAAGTAGCGCCTATATTGAGCATTTTATGAGACAAATTAAGACCTCCCTCTCACTATTTTTAGATATGCTTCATTTAGAACGCTTCTCAAAAAAGATCGCCACTGACAAAGAAAGGTTCTCTTAAATGCCTCGAGTATGTTTATGTTTACGAATGACGTCATAAGCATCCATAAATGACTACGCCGTGAATATATTTAGTTCCAAGCACTTCCATCTATTTTCAGTACTCTCTCATAACACAGACTTCATTTATGCAGTATTTTGATATAAAATTACCCCATTAATAATAGAACAACATTATCCGATTACGATGGGAAAGCATAATCTAAATTTGTTTCAAATAACGACGAATACGATAGTTACCTTTTTCCTTTCATCGTTATTACAAAGTTTATTTCGTTACTTCTAACCAACCACACCAGCAGGAGGAGGAGGAGGAGGACCAAAACAACATTTAAGTTATTTTAACATATTCAGCCTTTTAATGTATTTGTCCGCGATACGATTTGGCAAATTAAGATGCGAAGAGAGTACTCGAAAGATCCTCATTCAGTAAATTACGCTCATTGGTGATAAAGGTAATTTAACTCTTAGTATAAAAACTTGTATATTATGAACAAAATTTTAAATCTGATATGAACATAATAACGTCTCTAAACACGGACAGCGCTCAGAAATCGACTGAGCCGGTGCTCGCTAACGCAGTCTACGCAAAAATTATTCTTAAATATATACAAATATACCAATTCGGAGCCGACGTCATTTTAGACAAATCTCAGAGCGTGCGCGCGCGTATGATACCACTATTAACGAAACAACTACTACAGTAAGTACTGCGGAATAATGAGCTGAACATTAAATACGTGAAGAAAAAACGAGAAACTTCGTACGTAGAAGAGTTTCCGGATTATTATTAAATTAGAGGATCTAACAAATAGTGAAGGGAAATTTTAAAAAAAAATTAAAGCAAGCTCCAACGGAGTGTACCGAATTCTCGGCACTAAATCACGTTAAATAAAACAAATTAAGAATTGCAATAAACTCAATCGCGTATAGAAAGTTCCGTGCCGAGGCAAAGATATCTTCAAATTTTCCCTTATTTCCTACTTAATTATACGTACTACAATTGAACGCATGCTGAGGATTAACTTTTTACATTACACGAACGTTAGCAATGAAATATTTCATTATAGACTTACAAAATAAAATAGAATTTATAGCGTATAATTATTGTGAGGCAATGCGTCTCCCGGATGCATGATTCATGGTTTACGGACTCGGCCCCAATTTTAAACCTGGCAAATACTCACAACGCTGTCCGCAATTTAGAGTGCACAAACCAATAACTGAATATAATTACTTTGTAGTTAATGCTAAAAATGCATCAGTAGGATTATATATACGTATATACGCGCCTCGGTGGTGTAGTGGTTAGCATTGCTAACTACGAATCCATCGGCCCCGGGATCGAGACCCGGTGACGGCAGCCGGCGGGTAGCGTAACCCAGCTGTTCGTCTTTCCACGCAATAAAAAAAAATTTGGTTGGTAGATAAATGGGTACTCTGGGTAGCCTTGTGGTTAAAACGCTGGACTACTGATCGGGAAGGTCGTGAGATTGAGTCCAGGTGAGGACTTGTAATTTTCTGACCACCCGTGGTGGGGGCGTGGTTCGGATTCTACGTTAAACTGGAGGTCTAAGGTCGAGTGACAAGCTTGACCTTCGTCAGAATGAACAATTCGGGCGGAAGTAAAACTAAGGTTAACCTGTGTGTGTGTGTGTCATAAGTCCGGCATCATAGGAAAAATAATAAAAAAGGCAAAACAAAAGCTTTTATTTACAGAACGTGCTCAATATGTCCACCATTGTTTTCAATACACAAATTCAGACGTGATACCCAGTCAGCAAGCACACGGTGAATGATGTCAGGAGTAATGGTGTTACATGCCCCAATAATGCGCTGCCGCAAATGTTCAACACTCCTAATTTTCTCTGCGTATACCAGCGCTTTCAAGTAGCCCCAGAGATAAAAATCTAGTGGCGTGAGATCCGGGCTTCTAGCTGGCCATTCCACAGGCCCTCGACGTCCTATCCAATGACCAGGGAATTGTTGGTACGGGTATTCCCTTACTTGGGTTCTGTAATGTGCAGGAGCGCCGTTGCTGGAACCATGTTGGGAAATTTCCTTCTTCGTTCAAGACACTGGGAAATGCTTCTTCCTTGAGCATACGTAAGTAGGTGCCTCCAGTGACATGTTCATCGAAAAAGAGGGGGCCTATGATGCGATCCTTCCAAATGCCACACCATTCCATCACCCGAGATGCACCTTGTTCCTTTGAAGAGGTATACCAGTGAGGGTTGTTTTGAGACCAGTCGCGGGTGTTCTGTCGATTTACCTCACCATTTCCATAAAAAACAGCCTCGTCACTGAACAGAATGGTGGACGGGAAATTGGCATCCCGAGCATAGACATTATGGTTTGTAGAAATAGAAAAATATGAATTTCTCCTATGATGCCGGACTTATGGGACACCCTGTGTGTGGTGTGTTGTGTGTGGTGTGTGGTGTTGTGTGTGTGTGTGGTGTGTGTGTGTATATATATATATATATATATATATATATATATATATATATATATATATATCAGGGATGGGAAACTGAATTGAACTGGAATCGATAAACTGATAAAACCGATATTATTTTATGAACTGAAATCGAAAAAAACTCGAACTGAAAAAAATTCTGACAACTAAAATCGAAATTCGAACTGAAATTGAAAAACAATAAAAAACTGAAATCTGAATTTGAATAGATTAAAAAGAACAGTTTTGAGGAGCATTTGGATTGCAAAAAAATATAAATAACGTGAATTATTTTCCTTTTTTTGCGACTTAACATTTGTATGGATTTAAAGTATGTATTTATCCTTTAATCTGAAGAAGAACAAGAGCGTGCGATTACTTATTTGACCCAACTTCATACGAAAATGTGCGCGATGGATCCCAAACTACAAATGGAATCGACATCTTCGGCAAGCTTGACATCCAGTACATCAGAGGATGTGTTGGGAAACATGCTTTCAGCTACTGTAAAAATAAAAAACTCAACCAATGCTACAGAATATTGAAAGAATTTCAGCAGACAGTAGCCTAATTGCGTGATGGAACGCAATGAAGATAAAGCATGAGGAGCTGTACAAATTGTCTTTAGTTGTGCATGCTGTTCAAATGACACAGGTTAGTGTGGAACGGCTTTTACTCTTTTCACATTGATTTTAAGTCCTCAAAGAAACAATTTGTTGCCCGAAAGCATTGACAATATTTTAATTTTTCGCTCTAATTTTAACATGCGGGTTAATATAATAATAAATAGAGGTGCATTTAATTGTTTTATGCCCCTTTCTAATACTATAATTTATATATTTTATACATGTCGTGTGCTTTTTAAAATTTAAAGTGTACGAATTAATAACATTTCGAATTGAAAGTCGTTTGTTAAATAAAAACTTGGGGGGGGGGGAGTGTTTCGTGGCTGATTCAGTTGGCTATAGATGCTTGCATGTTTAATCATACAAAAGTAAAGGGTTACTAAAGCAAATTCTCTCTTTGAAAAACAGAAATCGAATGCAAATATAAAATTAAATCTGAATTTGTCAATAGGGTATCCCCCCCAAAATAATATACATAGTACAAAGAAATTCTCAAAGAAAAATCGAAATTTAAATTGAATCAAACCGAAAAATATAAAACTTGATTCGAAAAATAAACTCAAATCGAAAAAAAATTTAAAACTTAAATCGAAACTGAATCGATATTTTTGCAAACTTAAACTGAAATCGAAACCTGGACTTAAAAATTTATCAGTTTCCCCATCCCTTATATATATATATATATTTTTTTTTTTCTGATGGATGCATTGAGCAATGTTGGCGAATTGTCCATTTGTAAATGGTAAGTGCGTGGCTGTTATGGCTGAATGCATACGTGTGTATTATACGCGACGGTAGTAGAGTAAGTGAAGAAATTGCTTCCAGGCATTTCCTTCTCTGCGCAATCCTTTCCTGAAGGCCATATGAATGCACAGCGCTTCCCTGGATATTTCTCAACTCCTCCGCGTAGCCTCTTCAAGAAGGAAGGAGGAGGAATCGACCTTCCCGAGCCAAAGATGCTCTAACGAACCCTCCTCCTCCTCCCACCCAATCACATCGGTCCGATTCATTGTTTTGATTCTTTTGCGTGTTTAGCCTGCCGCCTTCCCCCGATATTGCTTACAAGCTGCCCTTAAAATGACTTCTCTCAAACGAAAGGAAAGGAGGAAAATCACGGAAAATGCGACTAATATAGTCCTTGGCAACCAAACCAAACAAAGTTATCATGGCAGGGGATATTGCGGACGCCTACGTCATATGCCACACTACCTAATATACCTAATTTTCTACACAATTTTTATAGTTGTATCGCATTCCAGTTTTTTTTAATGCCATTCCGCAGAGCTGGGCACTTGCGGCATATTGCGGTACTGCGGTACTGCTGCACTACCAAACCGGTACCAAACCGGTACGCGGAAATTTGAATGCGGTAGCGGTACTGCGGTACTTTCAGCGATCTTTTGCGGTACTGCGTTATGGGGGCCCGGGGTGGTAGTGCGGTGGTACCGCAAGTACCGCAGTACCGCAAAATATGCCGCAAATGCCCAGCTCTGCCATTCCGGCGTTTTATTTCAGACATATCTTCATCCTTTAAAATAAATTTCAACTCAAATTTTTTTCAATTTTTAATATTTCAATTGTCACTTCCACAATTTAGCGCAACTTTTAATTAGGCTAAATGTTAACATGGTTTTCGACAGGCAAGCTTAATTAAAGACAGTAGGGGACGGTGGGGTAAGACGGACCCATGGGGTGAGATGGAACCCCCCTCTAAACCCAAGCAGAAAGGGCGAGGTTCAGATATTGGTTGCTAGATGTCCTTCACGTCACCAAACAAAAGCATGACACAAAAGAAAAAAGCAAAGCAAGCGAAAGCTGGGCCATCCTGGGCTCATGACAGTGACAGTGAGGATGGAGATTCAACCAAG
Source organism: Bathynomus jamesi (assembly GCA_023014485.1). Lineage (NCBI taxonomy): Eukaryota > Metazoa > Arthropoda > Malacostraca > Isopoda > Cirolanidae > Bathynomus > Bathynomus jamesi. Next base: position 39,865 of record JAJOZX010018371.1, read on the forward strand.
TGCTTGTATTGCAATGACACGTTTGGTAATTCTGTGCGAGGGGAAGGGTGGGTTTGTTGCGCCATTTGCAAGAGATGGGCACATGAGGAATGTGCAGGGGTAGAGGATGATGAGGAAGAGGTTTTTGTGTGTGAGTTGTGCCAGTAAGGATGGACCCCTGGGGTCCATCTTACCCCGTGATTCGTTTTTGGTACAATAAAAATATTGATTTGGTAAAATCTCGTGTTTCAGTCTTTTCCTCTAAAAACCGTGACCAGGGTGTGGACTTTAAATATAACACCCTTTCAAAGCACAGCCACAACCCCTAAAAACCCCCAAAATTATATAAATGTGGTTTCTAGACTCATTTTTGTGTTAAGTAGTCCGTCTTACCTTACCCCACCTTCCCCTACATCTCAAAGAACGATAGCATGCATACAGGGTGGGCGAGAAGTCCCGATACCCCTTACAATATAGGTTTTTTCTTTGGGGGTTTAATAGTGGCAGATCAAAGTTCATACAGCAGTGAAGAACGTATTATAACAAGCACGTGGATGTAAGAACGTCGAAACACAAGTGATAAGACAGCTACCATAAAGAATAAGTTCAGTGAAAGATTTGACAAAGACCCACCAAGTGAAATGGCGTTGCTTCGTTCGAAAAAAAAAAAATTCGACACTAGTAGCATTAAGGATTTACCGCGTACTGGTAGAACACAAACCTGACAAAAAACACGTGCTGCAGTTGAAAAATTAATAAATCGCTAACCCTTGAAATCGACAAGGAAGAGTACTCCAGAGCTGGGCATCCCAAGATCAACGATGAAAGACCACATGAATAAAAAAAAAAAGACAAGTTAAGCCTAATTTTGGCAATGAACTCACTGATCATGACAGGAATAACGGGAAAACATGTCCCGAAGAAATGCTCCTCATCTTCCTGAGGTCACGAAACATCTTCATTTGGTCGAAAGAAAATCCTCATTACGTGGGAGAAATTGAACACAACCCGCCTCATGTCATGATGTGAGCAACATTAAACGCTCGCTATGTACTTAGTTCATACTTTTTTGATGGTACTGTCAATCAGGCTTCCTATTTGACCATGTATCATGTAAAACATTATACATGGCTGCAGCAAGACGGGGCGCCGGTGAGAGATTAAATATAGACCCCCATTGAAAATGGACCTGGGATAAAACATCGCTACCAAACGAATGAAGAATTGAAGAATGCTGTTACTACTACATTTGCAACAATCACACTGCAGATGCTGCGAAAGAGGTTACACAGGACATGGCGACGTATGCTGTCAAAACGAGGGAGCTCACACAGACATTCAGGATTCCTAATATCTTAGGGGTATAAAGGACTTCTCGCCCATCCATATACCTCTGGTAACCTTTGGTTAGCTTCCGCCCGAATTGTTCATTCTGACCAAGGTCAAGCTTTTCACTCCACCTTAGACCTACAGTTTAACGTGAAATCCGAACCACGCCCCACCAGCAGCCCAGCGTCTTACCCACTAGGCCAGTGCTCTTCAACCTTTTGCGTAGTCGTATACTCTGCAAACATCACCAAATAGTCATATACCCTCGATACCTGGATCAGGAAAGAAAAAGAAAAAAAACGTTTATTTGGATCACTTCCTCACAAATTCAACAAAAATCACGGTTCCCTACAAAAATTATAAACATTTTATAAATAAGAGCTAATTATATATATATATATATATATATATATATATATATATATATATATATATACACGGTGTCCCATAAGTCCGGCATCATAGGAAAAATAATAAAAAAAGGCAAAACAAAAGCTTTTATTTACGGAACGTGCTCAATATGTCCACCATTGTTTTCAATACACAAATTCAGACGTGATACCCAGTCAGCAAGCACACGGTGAATGATGTCAGGAGTAATGGTGTTACATGCCCCAATAATGCGCTGCCGCAAATGCTCAACACTCCTAATTTTCTCTGCGTATACCAGCGCTTTCAAGTGGCCCCAGAAATAAAAATCTAGTGGCGTGAGATCCGGGCTTCTAGCTGGCCATTCCACAGGCCCTCGACGTCCTATCCAATGACCAGGGAATTGTTGGTACAGGTATTCCCTTACTTGGGTGCTGTAATGTGCAGGAGCGCCGTCTTGCTGGAACCGTGTTGGGAAATTTTCTTCTTCGTTCAAGACACTGGGAAATGCTTCTTCCTTGAGCATACGTAGGTAGGTGCCTCCAGTGACATGTTCATCGAAAAAGAGGGGGCCTATGATGCGATCCTTCCAAATGCCACAACATACCATCACCCGAGATAGATGCACCTTGTTCCTTTGAAGAAGTATACCAGTGAGGGTTGTTTTGAGACCAGTAGCGGGTGTTCTGTCGATTTACATCACCATTTCCATAAAAAACAGCCTCGTCACTGAACAGAATGGTGGAAGGGAAATTGGCATCCCGAGCATATTGTTCCATGGCCCATTCACAAAATTCCATCCGCCGGTCGGGATCATCTTCGCTTAATTTCTGTAGGATCTGAAGTTTATATGGATGTCATTTGTGAGCCTGAAGAATGCGATGGATGCTACTTTTCGACACTCCTGTCTCGGCGGACAATCGCCGAAGAGAATTATTGGGACTTCTGTTAAAATGAGCCAGGATAGCAGTCGCTGTATCATCGTCAGTGCACCTCCTTGAAGGTCCACTGCGTGGTTTATCTTCTATGGATCCTGCTTCTTTAAACTTTGCAACAAGTCTGCTAACACAACTCTGTGTTATTGGCTCGCGGTCTGGATGCAATCTGTTAAATTCAGCGGCGGCCTCTCTTGACTCCGATTTCCTAAGAATAGAATTATTTGGATTCGTTCTTCCTTGCTCACAGACATTATGGCCTGTAGAAAGAGAAATATGAATTATGGTTTGTAGAAATAGAATAATATGAATTTCTCCTATGATGCCGGACTTATAGGACACCCTGATAATATATATATATATATATATATATATAATATATATATATATATGTATATATATATATATATACATTTAACTGCAATGACCGCGCAGTATATTAACGTATAGAAACGACGTAAGTATAGAGGAGTGTTCTGCACACGAGGAAGAGAAATAACAAACAAATGAAAAATAAGGCACCCGCCCGGGAATCGAACCCAGGATCTTCCGATTGCCGGTCAGACGTGCTAACTACTACACTACGGAGCCACGATAGTCAGAAGTTGTAATTCTCCTACATAGGGCAGAAACCAATGCCTTGAAAGGGCACCCTGGCAAAGCGTGAATATGTACATTTAACTGCAATGACCTGGGTTCGATTCCCGGGCGGGTGCCTTATTTTCGTTTGTTATTTCTCTTCCTCGTGTGCAGAACACTCCTCTATACTTACGTCGTTTCTATACGTTAATATACTGCGCGGTCATTGCAGTTAAATGTACATATTCACGATTTGCGAGGGTGCCCTCTCAAGGCATTGGTTTCTGCCCTATGTAGGAGAATTACAACTTCTGACTATCGTGGCTCCGTAGTGTAGTGGTTAGCACTCTGACCGGCAATCGGAAGATCCTGGGTTCGATTCCCGGGCGGGTGCCTTATTTTTCATTTGTTTGTTATTTCTCTTCCTCGTGTGCAGAACACTCCTCTATACTTACGTCGTTTCTATACATATATACATATATATATACATATATATATATATATATATTATAATTAATGTGCTGGCTGTTGGATTTTTTGAAAACCTTCGAGTAAAGCGGCTTTCCAGGACTTCCCTCATAGCGTATCGAGATCCTGTACACATTGAGTTTCTCTTCTTCGATTTGATTTCTGTTAAACAGGAAAACTCGTTCACACAGGTACGTTGTAGGCATACGAATGAGCACGGAAAGAGCCTTCTGGCTCAGCCTCTGGTACTCTGGAATGCAGAGAAGGGATACCCAGAAGTCGCCATAGCTCTCGAAGAACCTAAAGGCCATTTTCTGACCGAAATCAATCTTCAGGTCAATAAGCTCTCCGCTCAGTGAACCGATGTCAAAATCTTCGTCGTTGAACGGCTAAACGATCCACAGCAGGGAGTTGAGATTTGAACTCGCGGTATCGGCGGGTAGTATGGGCACAAAAGGAGAGTGCAATGCAATTGCAAATATTGATCAATACTGCAAAGGAAATGTTGCATAAGTCATGCAACAATGGGAAATGTTGCAAGATGTTAAGCACCAAATAGGAAGAGGGGAATGTTGCAAGATGTTATGCAACAAATGGGGAGATGGGAATGTTGCAAGATGTTAAGCACCAAAGAGGAAGAGGGGAATGTTGCAAGAACAACAAGGGGTTATGCAACTTGGAGGCGGAGTTATCCCCCAAGAGAAAGAGAGAGGAGGGGAGGGAGAGAGAGAGAGAGAGAGAGAGAGAGAGAGAGAGAGAGAGAGAGAGAGAGAGAGAGAGAGAGAGAGGAGAGGTGTTCGCCTGGCAGGAACCAAGCGCATATTAAGACTTCAGCCGAGCGGGCCGTTGTCTTAATATGTTCCTAATCAGCCAGTTGGCTTATCTGGCTGAGTTGCCAGATTGCGCTATTTATTTAATTAAAGCATATATTCTGGCTTAATCCGCCAGTTGGCTTAGAAGGGTGAGCTGCCAGATTGCGCTATTTATTTAATTAAAAAATATATTCTGGCTTAACCAGCCAGTTGACTTAGAAGGCGTAAGTGGCTTGTTCAGGTGTAGAGGTTGAGTTGCCAGATTGCGCTATTTAACTAAAGCACATATTCTGACTTAATTCGCCAGTTGGCTCAACCCACCAGTTGACTTAGAAGGCCTAAACGGCCATTTGGTATAATTAAATAATAATAACGTTTATATATACAAGATTTTCGCTGAGAAGCTTGAGATGCTCGTTGATGAGATGTACCATCTTTGAGTCCAACGGCTCTCCTCTTGACATCTCTGACTCCCATTCACAGGTTTTCAGAAAGCCATCAAAAATTGGAAAATCAGTGAAGTCGAACTGTTTTACCTTCGACTCCCACAGTTTCAGTTTTCGCTTGAGACTGTCCACTTTGCTCATAGCCGCAAAAATATCTTGATTCTTTCCTTGAAGAGACAGGTTCAATTTATTCAAGTACTAAAAAATTGAAGCCATGTACGACAACTTCGTCAACCAGAAATTGTTTTGAAGTTTGAGTGCTTTCTCATCTTCCTCAGTAAAAAAAAAAAAAAAACCCACACTTCGTTCCTCAGTTCCTACACATGGCAAGAATTTTATCAGCCAGTCGTCATGTATATGTATACCCCAAATAGAAGTGGTATACCCAGGTGAAGAGCACTGCACTAGGCCACCAAAGGTACCCATTCATCTACCAACCACGTTATTGTGTAGAAGAATGAACAGCTGGGTTTTGCTGCGCGTCGGCTGCCGTCACGGGTCTCGATCCCGGGGGCCGATAGATTCGTTGTCAGCGATGCTAACCACTACACTACCGAGGCGCATTATATATATATATATATATATATATATATATATATATATATATATGACAAATATATGAATATATAATGACTAATCGGCCGATTAATCAGTAATCGGCTGATTAACTGAGGCCGATTAATGGGTAATCGGCCAATTTGCTTATCGGTGCAACCCTAATATATATACATATATATTACATATATCTATTATACACATATAATATATATATATACAAATATATACACACATATATATATATACAAATATATACACACATATATACAAATATACATATATATACACACACATATATATATACATACATATATAATATATGCATATACATATATATATATATATATATAATATATATACATATATACATAATATATATATATATATATAATATATATATATATACATATATGTATATATATATATATGATATATATGTATATATGTAATATAAATATATTCATTTCACGTGTTTTATTGTGAAATTCATCCCATATATATATGGTCGTATATATATATGTATGTATATATATATGTGTGTGTATATATATATATGTATATATATATATATATATATGTATATATTATATATGTAATATATATGTATAGATATATATATATATATATATATTGTATATATAATGTATATATAATATATATATATATATATATGCAAATAACTGCAATGACCGCGCAGTATATAAATGAATAGAAACGACATAAGTATTAAGGAACGTTTCTGCACACGAGGAGGAGAGATAACGAAATAATGAAAAATGAGGCGAACCGCCTGGGAATCGAACCCAGGGCCTTCCAATTGCCGGTCGGACGCTCTACCATTATGCTACGGACCTCACTCAATCACAAATCGAAATTCTCCCAAATAGGGCAGAAACCAATGCCCTCAGAGAGCACCTCGCAAATCGTGAATATGCGCAAATAACTGCAATGACCGCGCAGTATATAAATGAATAGAAACGACATAAGTATTAAGGAACGTTTCTGCACACGAGGAGGAGAGATAACGAAATAATGAAAAATGAGGCGAACCGCCTGGGAATCGAACCAGGGCCTTCCAATTGCCGGTCGGACGCTCTACCATTATGCTACGGACCTCACTCAATCACAAATCGAAATTCTCCCAAATAGGGCAGAAACCAATGCCCTCAGAGAGCACCCTCGCAAATCGTGAATATTGCGCAAATAACTGCAATGACCGCGCAGTATATAAATGAATAGAAACGACATAAGTATTAAGGAACGTTTCTGCACACGAGGAGGAGAGATAACGAAATAATGAAAAATGAGGCGAACCGCCTGGGAATCGAACCCAGGCCTTCCAATTGCCGGTCGGACGCTCTACCATTATGCTACGGACCTCACTCAATCACAAATCGAAATTCTCCCAAATAGGGCAGAAACCAATGCCTCAGAGAGCACCCTCGCAAATCGTGAATATGCGCAATAACTGCAATGACCGCGCAGTATATAAATGAATAGAAAACGACATAAGTATTAAGGAACGTTTCTGCACACGAGGAGGAGAGATAACGAAATAATGAAAAAATGAGCGAACCGCCTGGGAATCGATTCCAGGCGGTTCGCCTCATTTTCATTATTTCGTTATCTCTCCTCCTCGTGTGCAGAAAACGTTCCTAATACTTATGTCGTTTCTAGTCATTTATATACTGCGCGGTCATTGCAGTTATTTGCGCATATCACGATTTGCGAGGGCTCTCTGAGGGCATTGGTTTCTGCCCTATTTGGGAGAATTTCGATTGTGATTGAGTGAGGTCCGTAGCATAATGGTAGAGCGTCCGACCGGCAATTGGAAGGCCCTGGGTTCGATTCCCAGGCGGTTCGCCTCATTTCATTATTCGTTATCTCTCCTCCTCGTGTGCAGAAACGTTCCTTAATACTTATGTCGTTTCTATTCATTATATACTGCGCGGTCATTGCAGTTATTTGCGCATATTCACGATTGCGAGGGTGCTCTCTGAGGGCATTGGTTCTGCCCTATTGGGAGAATTTCGATTTGTGATTGAGTGAGGTCCGTAGCATAATGGTAGAGCGTCCGACCGGCAATTGGAAGGCCCTGGTTC